>JAGXJF010001597.1:0-49977 GCA_019208055.1 Stipa capillata | reverse complement strand
TACTACAACAGAAGTAAACATGGATGCTTCTCAGAGTAACAATATACATAAGGAAGTAACATCGATCTTTAAATAACATCACAAGTATTGCTACCCAAAATCCGACATCTCTTTCCCACGTGACTTCAAGCCCAGCTCACCATCCAGATCCATATCCATTTCATATAAGATCTCACTTGATCCATTTCCACTATCAATATACCACACATATCCAAATCCAGTCAATCCATCATAGCTCATTATCATTTAGTCCCTCGGACCGTCACCGACACCTCGATTCCTAAGGTGAGGTGGGTGCCTCACCACCTTGAGGTAGCTAGCCTCCAAGGAGTAGGCCGCCCATCAACACCAAAGCGTCGAGTGCCGCTAACGTCCACGCGTGAAAAGGGAAAAGTGCACGATGAAGTCACCTCCGGTGGTATGGCGATTATCACACTCAAAACTTCATACACCGGGGTCGCCCCATCACTTCAATAAATACCACCTTATCCATCGTGCACCCACCCTCGGCTCTCCCATCTCACTTATTATCAATGTTCCAGTTGACTTAGAAATTTTGATTTGGGACCATCCTGACATACGACATATCATACTCCAACCATACATCGACTCTGACCAAATCCAATGACATGCCCTAGCATGCTAGTTATACAAACAATACTCGAAAGAATAAAGCACACAATCAGGATATACAAACAATATTAAGAATGCAATGCAACTAGCTCTGCTTGCCTGAGTGCTAGGATTTAGCTCTGCTCGGTGTCGTAAGCCGAGTGGTCTCCCTCTTCAGCCTCTGTTATGAATAACGCGAGTACCGGAAAAGAAGCAAAAAGGAATCCATAAGGTCCAGCATGTATGCATGATATGCTATGCTAATATGCACTACTAGGGTGGCTTGAGGGTGATTGAACATTAGGATCGCCCAATTTTACTTGAGGGTTAGTAGAAGTGGTGTGAAAAACCCTAAATGTGCATGCATGTCATTTTATGCGAGAGTACAACGAGTTAGGGTTAATAACATCAATAATGGGGCATGGCAAGGTGCTGGTTAGGTTTGTATAACGTAAGTAGTGTAAGCCACGAGGTCAATGTAGATAGGGTTACAAGTGTCGAGCTAGGGTTTTACGAGGTGCGACGAGGAAAGGGCTATCAACATGTAACCTTTCATGCATGTGCCATTACTGGAAATCTAGTGGTTCCTAATCGTAGGAAATCTCGCAAGGATTCCAGAACTATAAGATTCGTCAAAATCAGAGTTACGGTTAAGATTCTAGGGTTAACGGAGCCTCGGACGTAGCAAAACTTCTACCCTAAGTATCACCCTGTGCATGTAACCCAAATCAACTTTTGATTCAGCCAAAATGCAGGGTTTCTCATGAGGTTTCCAAATATATAAAAACTTTTGAATTGGACTTGTAGTTTGAAAGTTAGGGCTGTTTGAAGTTTAGTGCAAAAATCTGCCCCAAATTTCGAAACCCTAAATGCTGGGGGTACCCGAAGGCTACCCGAACCAAAACTAAACCCTTACGCGTACCCAAGACTTTACCCGAGAACCTCAACCCTTAACGCGTGCTACTGACATGCGGGGCCCAGGGTGCAGCGCTGACTGGGCGGGGACTTACCCAGTCAGCGGCTGACTGGACTCAGCCAGCCAACCGAGCCACGCCACGTCGCCTCTCCCCTCCACCGCACCCTCTCACGCTCTCTCTCTCTCTCGCACGGTGAAGACGGCCGGGGACCTCACCGGAGCATCACCGAGATGCTCCGGGCGGCAGGGAAGGAGGCTCCGGGCTCGGGGACTCGTCGGGAAGCGACGTCTACTCACCGTGAAGGGGATGGGACAGCTTGGAGAGGCAGCTGGGTCCCGAGGAAGGCCAGCGACGACGAGGTGCGCCAGGGCGGCTCGGTCGCCGGCGGGGGAGCTTCTGCAGTCGGGGATCTGCAAAAAGAAGTGCCGCGGGGAGATGAGGGGAAGGAGGGGAAGCTAACGAGCAAGAAAAGGGGTTAGGAGGGGCGCTGGTGCTCGGGAACCGCTCACCGGAGATGGGTGGCCGGAGTCGGAGGAGATGACCGCAGAGGAGGAGCTCGGGCACGGGTCTGGCCAAGAAAAGCACGGAAACGGGTGAGGGATGAAACGAGGATGCTCGGGGTAGAAGATCTGCTGCTGGGGCTCACCGAGGCGACGAGGATTCCTCACCGGAGTTGAGGAAACCGGCGGCGACGGTGAGAAATCGGCTCGGGAGGAAAGGGGATGGGAAGGGAATTAGGGTTTCCGGGGGCTCGGGGGCTGTCCGAGCGGGGAGAAGGGGTTTTATGGGGCGGCGCGGTCACGGGGGAGGCTGGTCGGAGCGGGGGAGCACCGCCCCGAGCGGCCACTGGTCGCCGGAGACGTGGCGGGGGCGCCCTTACAAGCGGGCCCCGCGCACGGGAAGGGGGAGAGGGCGCCGACAGGCGGGCCCGGGGCGTCAGCGGGTGCGAGCGGAGGGGCGCGCGCGGGTAAGGGGAATGGGCCGGCCGAGGCAGCCCAGCAGGCCTCGGCCTGCGCCCCTTTCCTTTTCTTTTTCATTTTTTTCTTTTTATTTAATCACAGATCCATCCCTTTTGTCATTTTATGTACAAATACTACTCCAAATTCTCTGAAATTTTTGCCAGGCCCTCCAATTATTACTTGTGAGATACTGTGAAAGTTTGAAGCAATTTGGAATTGGTTTGAATGGGGATCTAGTTCAAATTAGGGTTTGACCTAATTCGGCAATTTGAACTGCGACTAGGTCTTAGGGTTCTCCAAAAATTGTGAAACTTGGCATGGATTTCATATTTCACTATTCAAGGCTATTTCCCAAATTTGACAAGTTTCCATCCACATCTGGATCTCTTTTTCTCAAACCCTAGTTTCCTCGACGCTTTAGGGTTTCCTCTCGGATGCTCGGATTAGGGGTCATTTCATGTGGTTTCCTTTTTGGGGCAACCTCGAGAAAGAAGAGGGGATGTTAGGAGGGAGAAAGTTACTAGGAGAATTCACCGACGGGTCCACTGACCCCACAACTTGCAAATGCTTTATCGAAGTTCGGTACTTCAAATAAGTTGATTGGTGTTTGCTAACATATCCACCGAGGATGAGATATGTACATATTCTATAAAATAAAGTTTAATATACAACTAAGGTTCGCAAGGTGTGGTGATGAGGATGCCATGTATGCATGAATGCAGGACAAAACCCTAATCGATACATTTGGGGGTTACAGGCCGCTAGGACATGTGGGAATGAAGCTTCTCAACAAGCTGAGCAAACATGACTATGTCATAGGCTTGGAGAAGGTGAAGTTTGAGGAAGACAAGCCCTGCAGTTCATGTCAAGCCGGCAAACAAATTGGAGCTGCCCATCGTCCCAAGACCATCATGACCACTACCAATTCATTTGAGCTCATACACATTGACCTATTTGGTCCTACTAAATATGAGAGCTTGGGAGGTAACAAGTATGGTTTTGTAATTGTTGATGATTTCTCTCGTTATACTTGGGTGTTCTTTTTGAAGGATAAGACACAGGTTTACAAGAAATTCAAACACCTCATTGTTAGAGTTCAAAGACACAGGTTTACAAGAAATTCAAACACCTCATTGTTAGAGTTCAAAATGAGTGGAAGGTAAGTCTGGTCAAGGTCAGGAGTGACAATGGGACTGAATTCAAGAATTCCAAGGTGGAGGCACTTCTGGATAAGCATGGGATCAAGCATGAATTTTCAAGCTCATATGCACCACAGCAAAATAGAGTACTGGAAAGGAAGAACAGGACCTTGATAGAGATGGCAAGGCAACTACTCAATGAGTACAAGACTTCACCAAGATTTTAGGCTGAATCTATCAACACTGCCTGCCACTCAATCAATAGACTCTATTTACATCCATTGCTCAAGAAGACTCCATATGAGCTGCTCACCAATAACAAGCCAACTTTATCATACTTCAGAGTATTTGGTTGTAAATGCTACATTCTTAGAAAGGCAAACGCCTCTCTAAGTTTGAAGCTAAATCTGATGTTGTGATCTTTCTTGATTATGCCACTAACTCCAACGCTATAGGGTTTTTAAATCTTCCATAAAGGTTGTTGAAGAATCAATAGATGTGGACTTTGATGAATCTTATGGCTCTCAAGGAGAGCAAGTTGCTAATGATGTAGGGAGCAAGGACATTCTCAAGAAATCCACTTGTGAGATCAGACCTACCGTTAAGGAGGAACCTGCCTCACCAAGTGATCATGAACCACCTGCTCCACCACTGTATGAAGACACTGGAGAGAAAGACATTGAGTTCGAGTACAACCCAGCCAATGATCAACTGGATGCAGAGGACCTATCTCAGCCAGCTATGTCATAGGAAGAACCGGCTATGTCACAGGTAACACCAATAGCTGTGACACAGGTGGTTAACCCCGAACCCCTTGTGATCAGTAGGCTACAGAAAGATCACCCTGTAGACCAAATCATTGGTGTCATTCATAGGGAAGTGACTACTCGTTCTTGTATTGCAAATTTTTGTGAACATTACTCTTTTGTCTCCAGTGTTGAATCCAGGAATGTCAATGAAGCTCTCAAGGATGCTGATTGGGTAAATGCCATGCATGAAGAGCTGAACCAGTTTGAAAGAAATCAAGTCTGGTCCCTGGTGGAAAGGCCTCAAGACCACAATGTCATTGGAACAAAATTGGTCTTCAGGAACAAGCAAGATGCAAATGGACTGGTGGTGAGGAACAAGCCCATATTAGTTTGCTCAAGGCTTCACTCAAGTTGAAGCTTTGGACTTTGGTGAAACATTTGCACCTATGGCAAGACTAGAAGCAATTAGAATTCTACTTGCTTATGTTGCATATCATAACATCAAGCTATATTAGATAGATGTGAAGTCTGCCTTCCTGAATAGTAAACTTCCTGAATTAGTCTATGTTGAGTAACCACCTGGTTTTGAAGATGCTAAGAAACCACACCATGTCCACAAATTGCACAAAGCACTTTATGGTCGGAAACAAGCACCTAGAGCATGGTATGATACACTGAAAGATTTTCTGATCAAAAATGGCTTTAAGATGGGCTTAGTAGACATAACTCTATTAACTAAGAAAATGGAAAGGGCTTATTTGTGTGCCAAATTTATGTTGATGACATAATATTTGGTAGTACTAACCGTTCAATGAGTGATGAGTTTAGCAAGATGATGACCCAGAGGTTTGAGATGTCTTTGAATGGAGAGCTCAAGTACTTCCTAGGACTCCAAATCAAGCAACTCAAGGAAGATACTTTTATCTCATAAGAAAAGTTCACCAAGGACATCATCACCAAGTTTGGCATGAAGGATGCAAAGCCTATTCACACTCTCATGCAAACTAATGATCATCTGGACTTAAACATTGAAGGTAAATCTGTGGATCAGAAAGAGTTTAGGTGCATGATAGGTTCTTTGCTATACTTATGTGCATTTAGGCCATATATCATATTGAGTGTGTGCATGTGTGCTAGTCCAAGCTAATCCTAAGGACTGTCACAGAGTGGCAGTACGCAGGATTCTGAGATATTTAATTCAAACTTCAGGGTTTGGGCTGTGGTATCCTAAGGGTGCAAATTTTGAGCTAGTTGGCTATTCAGATAGTGACTATGCAGGGTGTAAGATTGACAGAAAAAGCACCTCTGGTACCTATCCGTTTCTAGGGCACTCTCTGGTGTCCCGATCCTCCAAGAAGCAAAATTCTGTAGCCCTTTCCACTGCAGAAGTTGAATACATAGCTGCTGGTAGTTATTGTGCTCAATTGCTACGGATGAGGCAGACCTTGAAAGACTTCAACGTGTCTTTTAGTCAAGTACCCCTCTTCTGTGACAATGAAAGTACCATCAAGTTAGCCAACAACCCAGTTCACCACCAGAGATCAAAACACATAGAAGTGAGGCACCACTTTCTGAGAGACCATGTGGAGAAAGGAGACATCTAGCTGTGTCTTGTGAGGACAGACAGACAACTTGCCGATATCTTCACCAAGCCTTTAGATGAGACTAGGTTCTGTACCCTGAGGAGTGAGTTGAATATCATTGATGTCTCAAACTTACAATAAAAGGTTTGGCTTGGTGTCTACCTCATATGTTTATGCTGTTTCTCTGTTTGTGTTTTCATCTGTGTTCCCAAATGTGTCACAGGTGTGTTCTGTGCTTAGAGTGTTTTTTGTAAGATGTTTGTGCCTATCTTCTGTACACATTTCTTTTTCTTGTGTTGTGATTTTTCTAAATCAACTCTTGTCAGTTTTAGCTTTGCCCTATTAAGTTTTTGGCAAACTGGCATTGGGAAGATTTACTAGGACTCTCTTTTAGTTCCTTGTGCTTTCTCTCTTATCAAATTCTCTCTATCTTGGTGTTCCAGATGAAAAACTTGTCACCTGAGTCATCCACCTGTGTCTCAGGTGAATTCTTTTGAACTCCGTAGGTCATAAGGACTCTTTTCACTCACCTATGTCACAGGTCATCCACCCAGCTATGACACAGCCATGTTATAACCCTTCGACCTATATAAAGCAACGTCGCGTTTCCTCTGAAACCCTGTTCGAACACAAAACCCCAAACTTCCGCTGAGTGCTCAATTCTCGCATTTTCATCGAGATCGTATCTTCTGACCCTCGAAAGTTTTCCAACTCATCAGAGAAGCTTTCCAAGGCACTCCGGCACCGATTCATCCACGCTTTGTCGAGTTTTCGATGAAAGTAAGTTTCAACCAACCCTTCTTTGCGTTCAACCTAGTGTCTTGTCGATGCAATCACTCGTGAGCTTATTTTAGTAGTGCATTGTCCTTACGTAGGGTTGGTTTAGCCTTTGTTTAGATTCCTAGATTCATCTAGCTCGAAACCTAGCGGCAAAACTTCGTTAAAACCTAGTTTTCATGAATATGCCATCCGCCTCTGCGCGTAGCTGTGTCACCGCTAGGGTCTCACCTGTCACACAGGCACGCCTAGTCCAAGGGCAGAGACTTTAGTTTGGTTCAAAGTCCTCACCTGCGTCACCTTGACCTCACATAGGTGGCCCACATAGCTACTATCTTCTGCATTTAGGAACACCCTTTCATTTATTCTTCCTTATCTATCTCGTCTCTTCAGATGTCTTCAGGTTCTGACAGAGAAGACAGTAGTCTCAAGTGGTCTGATCCGAAAGGATCAAGCAGAGAGATCATCATTTCTAATTCTGATCAAGAAAGGGAAAGAATGAGACAGAAAGAAGAAGCTCTTCAGAGAAGAAGAGCACAATAAAAAGCCTACAGGCAAAAGAAAGCTGCAGAAAAGAAAGCTGCTACTATAGCATCCAAAGCTGGACAGTCAAGTTCAGTACAGCTTGTCTCATCCAAGAAGACAAGGTCCTCATCTGATGTTGAACACACTTCATTGGGCAAGGAAACTGCTAAGAAGCCCAAGAGAACAATCAGAAAAGTAATGAAGTCATCCATCTCTGAAGTAGTGTTGCAGGGTACACTTTCAATTCATGAGCCTAAATCTGATCAGCAGATTTCTGAAGTAGATCTAGATAATGACAAAATCATCTTAGAACAGATGGATAGGCTCTCAGAGGAAATCAGTAAGGAGCTCTCAAATGAGATAGCTGTCCTTCACCTCCAGATGCAAGCTGCTAAGTCAGATTCAGAGAGGCAGGCTGTCAGAAGACAAATCATGGAGAAGCAGCAGCTCCTATCTTCCAAGACACTAGCTGTGTCAGTATCAGTGTCATCACCTGATCCCACAGCTGCGTCCACTGGGGCAAGTTTCTCTATATCAGCAAGAGACACCCATCTGGTAAATCAGATTCAGGACCTAACTATGAAGATGACAGCTCTTCCTCAAGGTCCTGATAGAAAAGCCTTGCTACAAGAAATAAAATCCTTACAACAGATGCAGTCACCTGAGTTTAGGATAGAAGCTGCCAAGATGCTCCTTCCCAGCTACAAGAGAAAGAGAACTGAGACAGTGGTTGTTGATGATGATGTCCCCCATTATCTCTGAGACCTCTCAATCCTCAAAGCCATCATTGAAGGATAAATTGGCTAAGCAGTAGCAAGACATTCTTGCTGTGAAGAAGGAGAAGTCACCATCTGTGCCACAGGTAGCTCACCCAGGTGCTCATCTAATGCATGCTTTGCCAGCAACTTATCAGAGAAGAGGGAAAAAGAGTTCCAGCTCGGTCAGTACCGACATCTCTGGATGTGCACAAGCCAATATCTCCTTCAACATTCATTGTCTCAGAGGGAGAAGAAGGATAAGCAGAAGCCACTGAGTCACCACATGTTCAAGGAATAAGTTCACAGCTGCCTCAGACAGCTGTGACACAGCGAGCTGCCCCTGATACTCAAAGCTCTCCATCAGCTCCTTCACCTGCTCAACAGCCAGCGGTCACAACTGTGCCCTCACCTATAGAAGAGTCACCAAGGTCACCTGTGCCACAGGCAGATGACCCAGCTGAAGAAGAAGAGAGCTCAGAAAGCTCTTCAGATGATGGCAAAGGTGTATCAGTAACTCCTCCAAGGGCAAGAGAACCCAGAGCTGACTCTGATGAAGATTATCAAGCTGAGGGCTCATCTTCCAGTGCAGAATGAGATAATGAACCTGAGGAGGAGGCAAAACAAGAAGAAAGCTCACCTAGTCACTCAGAGGGTGAAGAGGATCTGAAATCCAAGTATCACTATATGTTCTCTCATGCTCTGAGGACAGAGGTCAATCAGATGAAGTTCATTCCAAGGGCTACAGCTATGAAGCTCTCCAAGTGTGACCTAAGAAAATAAAAGAGCAAGGTTGCCTCAATGAGCCCTAATGCTTTCATCAGGATGAGGTCTACCTGCCCATATTTCAGTGAGGATAAGGAGTTCTTGGAACCAGACTGCACAGACCCCAGATTTCACAATGATCATCAAAAGGGGGTGTATCATGAGATCCTATCCTCCAAAGGATATATAGATTGCAAGGCCATTGATTGGTCTGCCTTGAGTGATCCAAGACTGAGGGCTTTACCATCTCTGATCCAAGCCTTAGGACTTGAGTTTTTATGCGATCTACAACCGGGCTATGACCTATAGATCATCAGAGAGTTCTATGCCACTGTGTGGGTAGAACAAGAAAATCAAGATGTCATGCTCTAGAGAACTAGAGGACAATTGCTATCCATTATAACTCCAGAGCTCAATAGCCTGTTCAGTGCACCTGTGGAGCCAGGAATGCCTAACCTATTCAAATTAGAGCCAGTCTCCAATGTTGAAAGAAGAAAGTTATATCCAACGAACTTCACATTCCCTGCCAATGACCATTCAGATCATGTGTACTTCAAAGGCATCACCATCGCTGCCAAGCACTTGGTAAAGATTCTCAATGTCACCCTTCAACCAAAGGGACGCAACACAGATGCAGTATACAATCCAGTGTGGCAGGCGTTAGTGCATATTACCAAGAACTAGCATTTTGATGTGGCAAGATACATCTTTCATGAAATAGATGTTGTTCAGAAAGACAAGAAGGCTAAACTGAGGTATGGGTCATACATCATGTATATGATCCTCAAGAGAACAGGTCTTCCAGAGTCAACTTTTGATATCACAGTGAAGACAGCCAAAACCCAGCTCAGACCTCAAGTTGATGATTACCCTGATGAGATGGCTATGCCAGCACACTTTGGTGATCCAAATGATTCACATGTGCCATCCACCGGTGACACAGCTGGTCCATCAGCCTCTCAAGATCCAGCTTCTCAGCCTCAGGCTCCTCCTCGCCAACTGCCTACCAGTGTCACAGCTGGTGCTCCTGCAACTGACCCAGCCGAGCTTGTATCTGTGACACAGGTAGCAGAAGATGGCACCCTCTCCTCCTCCATGATGACTCAAGAAGCTGTTAGAGCCTATCAAAACAAAGTCATGCCTGTTGAGTTTGCTGCTCTGCACAGAGAAGTGAAAGGTCTACATATCAAAGTAGACTCCTTGCAGCAGCAACTTACATAGGTTCTCCAGCTCTTGAAGTCCAAGCCGACATGAGTTTCTTCTTCCCTTACCCCTTTCTAGTATTTTAGTGTCAAAGGGGCAGAAAAGCTTAGCTGTAGGGGGAGTGAGTGGCTTTAGGAGAGCATAGTAGTGTTATGTTATGTATCAAGACTTGTTTTTCCTGTTTCAATTTCTTATGTCTTGATCACATTAAGTCTTTTCTTTCTGTAATGATGCAGTTTAATTTATGTTCTGAGCTATGTTATTCTGTCATGATCATGTGTTGATATGTGTGGTTGGTTTTTTTCTCTGACCTAATTTATGCTCTGACTCTTCACACATTTTCTGCTTCATGTATAAATGTTTGCTCTGATCATAACTCATGTTAATGAATGCTCCGATCATGCTAATCCTTCTTTGTGCTCTGAACATGCTTTAAAAGAAAATTTAAAACTACATCATTATCAGCTCAGTTCAGTTTATTACTCATGATTCATTTAACTTTTGAAGTGCAAGTTGTGAGAAAATACTACTCATGTCTATAATTCAAATCTGTGCATTTGCATTCCAACAGCAAATCTTTTATGCACAGTTTCAGGGGGGAGTATATTCTAAAAACTTGCATATGTCCTACTTATTCATATCTTTAATTGATAATATTGAATGGGTTGCCACTAACCACCAAAAAGGAAAGATTGAAAGAGCATCTAGGCTCCTAAATGGTTTTGATGAATAATGGCAATCCAAACTGGGATCTAATATTTACATTGAGTGTAAGCAGGAAGATTAGGTTTCAGGAAGAGGTTTCATCTATGAAAGGATGACCACTAAATGTACAAAGGTGTTTTCCCAAGACAAGAAGATAGCTGTGCTAGGCAGCTGTGCCACAGCTGTGAAGAAGCCGGTGCTGTGCTAGGAGTTGCAAGCAAGGTGATGGTTGTTTGATGCGTCAAGAGTCTTGACTACAGTTGGTGGAAGCTGAAGTCTAGATTTGCTAGTTTTCTTGAGTCCTTAGGAAACACCTGTACTACCAAGAGGGATGAAGTTGCAATTAATTTTGAAAGTTCTTATGCTCAATGCTCAGAGTGTTGGAGAGTGGCACTGATGCCTTGAGGTCAGTGGCCCTGTAACAACAGTTTTGCACAAATGTGAAACTGAGTTGTGCTAGTACACTGCTGTGCTAGTTTCCTAAACCCTAGAGCCATAGTTACCTGTGTGGCACGGCTATGTCACATGTGAATAACCGCTCTATGACTCAGGTACACCTCTATGCCAGGGGAGAGCTTGAAAATGCTAAGAGAACTGCACTGCAATGGTTTGTCTGCTGCGTCAGAAAACTGTTAGAGGTTCTCTCCTGGTATGCATCAGAGTTTGTTGTGTGCGCAGAGGGCATGTAATGTGCCAAGACCAGGCTGAGTAGGGAGTCTACGTCAATTAGAGTTTCACCTGTGTCAGCCATTGGTGACACATGTGTAGGTCTGCCTGAAGCCTTGTTACCGTTGTGCGTTGTGGTTAGCTGTGTCACCGGTACCTGTCACAGGTGACTCACTTAATCTTACATGGCATGAGTGTAACGGTCAGGTGTCTGCGGACCCTATATATAGGGGACCAGGGGAGGTCTTGGACCTCAACCTTTGCCAGTCATTTTCAACCGTTGCAAGCCTCTCATCTCCTGAATAGAAACCAAACTTCTCATGTGTTAGTTCAAGAGGGTTAGAGTATTGAGCAAAGAGCATTGGTTTCTCCAATTGTTGTTGCTGCATATTCTATTACTCTTGGAATGTCTACTCCTAGACAGGTATAGGAATCGCTGGTGATCACCCAAGCTTGTGTAGGTTGGCCCAGACGTTTGTAAGGGTGATCTGAAGTTTACCCGCTGTCAAGCAAAAGGACTTCCACAAGCAAAAGAGCGTGCCTGAAGACTCAAGTACTCGGAGAACAAGCATGTTTCAGTGCTGGCTATCTCTTAGGAGTAGCTTCTCTAACGGAGACGTACCTCTCTGAAAAGAGTAGGAATTTCGGTGAAAAATCTCTTGTCTCGCTGTGTGTTTACATTTTGCACTTACTTGCTTATTTTCTTGCATGCTTATGTAATTCTCTGATATATATATCTAATCTAGCTGTGATCTTTACTCTATACTAGTGGTAGCTATTTGTGTCACAGTCTCTTCACACATGCCTGTTTCTCTTAGATAGTGCACCTATGTAGATCACATGTGTGACAGCTGCGTTATATTATATCTTCTTACCTGAGTAGTATACCTGTCACACAGCTGCTAGTTCCTCTTATCTGTCTGAGAACATTTGCATCTAAAAGGAAGAAGTTTAATTTAATGTTCTAACTAGCCTCCTATTCACCCCCCTCTGGTCGGTTCCTGAGTTCCTTTCACACACCAGCGCGGAGATGGAGGGAGACCACCTTATAAGGGTAGGTACTCCACACTCCTCTAAAGTAATGTGAGGAGAGTAGAGGAATACCACACGTGCGCTTGCTCGCCCTAGGTCTTCTCTGTTCCCTCTCTCGACGTGCACCGGGCGAGGGAAGAGCAGGTCTCCGAAACCATCCTACCTTTGAGATGTTGTGCGGGTGAGGGTGAATAAGATTTTTGTGAAGCGATTACGCGACTGCTCGCTGGTGTTCGATCTACTGCGACGTTTACACTCCATCGATTTCATCTCGACATCGACTTCTTCACTACGTCAACCCTCGCGGCATCTACTAAGGTGTTGGTTATGATGCTTGCGTTAACCTGTGATCTAGACATCTGTTATGAGATAGCTTTTCTGTTGTTAATCATATCTAAGTTTAATCATGTCTTTCTAGTCATGTCATATTTTCGAATTAGATTCATTATATCATTACCTAATTACTCAACATGAAGGTCTTCATGTTTAGATAATTATTTCTCACATGTCAGCCTGCTAACTAGGACACCGCACTAGCATGGTCAACGCATTACGTAAGTGGTTAAATCCATGAAATAGGTTTGGATCTTCCGTAAACCCTTTTAACAAGTTTATAATTGTGTATGTTTAGTTTTAAAGTTCGTGGAAACCTATAAATTTAAAAACCATAGATGCATTTTACTCTTAACTTGCGGAGGGTAATGTTTTGATTTTTGCCAAACATGTGGGCATGTCAGTGTCACTTTTTTAGCCTGTACCCTACATGTCGTTGGAACATGCATATTCTTTTGCCATATATTGCCTACGGTCTAGCCATAAGGATCTGTTTGGTGGAACCCTAAGAAAGCATCGCTAAACTTTTTTACCGAACTTGCTAACTTGTCCACAGGTGTGACAAGCTTAGAGGAAAAAAGAAAAATTATGACACATGGACCATGAGCCTACAGAAATGTGGCTAGTCATAGGAGTGGCAGTGAACCGAGCACTAATCTAACTTCCTAGCCAAGTTGTACCAAACTTTTACCTCCAACCAAACAACCCTAATTTGTGTGGGGCCACACTTAGCAAGGTGTGGTGGCCAACTAAACATGCCCCTAATTCAGCAAATCAAGACTCATTTGGTAACTAATTGTCACTTTTACTTTAAAAAATAGTTCTAAGAAATAAGATAAATCTGAGAAACTCATGATAGGCCAGTAAAGGATAAGTAAATATGCACATTCATTTGAATTTGGATTCGGCCACTGCACAGCAGCACTGAACAAAATTGTGGCTTCGTTCAATACAATCAGGAAAAAAATTGCACTAATCTGTTGATCCAGCTATGGCTTGCAAGGAAACTATACAGGTATGTACGAACACTACATATGTCAGATTGCCTATGTGAGCTTCCGTTGGTATTTCCTCTGAATGCCTCATGTGTAAAAGAATAGCCAGGTGATGCGCATAAATATGAGGATAAAGTTGAGATCAGTCACCCCATCAGCCTGCCTTCTTCGTGCAAATTCCAGGAAAACCAGCGAAATAATTAACTCTGCCACTGCCACCTCCACCAAACACTAAGTCACCATTTTTATTTACCTTGCAATCCCGTCAATCTACAACGGCCAACAACAATTTATTGCATTTTCATCACCAAATTTTCCTGTAAAAAGAAAAACAATACTAGTTCACAGGAAGCTAATTTCTGATCCGCTAGCCTTCTACAGCACAAGGTTCAGTACGCTTCTTTGTCTCACCCATGAATACTCTTATATCCCTGAAGTAATATTAAAGAAATCATCAGTAAGCCACTTGAAGAAAAGGGGTTTATTCAGTAATGCAAATGTACATTCGGAGGAGCTGCATAATGCAGATGAAGCATGATTTTACCTGCATCTGGGAACTGAACAGTCAACGTGATCACAATGTTTCGAATGAGTGAGCAGAAGTTTCCACATGAAGACGCACTTCCTGCAACCTCCTCGATTGCGGATATCACATCGTACACCATGGAAGAACAATTTCTTCAAACTAACACATAATTTGAAAGTGCAATTGCGAGGATTGAAGAAGCATTTTGATGCATGCACCAAGCTCTCAAGGTAGTCCTGCTAACCATGCAGTTCATTAGTAAGAAACAGCGTAAAAGCTCCTATACTTTTATCAAGAGATGATAAAAAAGTTGCTGTTTTGGAACAAACTACATAATCACCATGCAAGAATCCAAATAAGAATAATCTTCACTGGTTATTAAAATTGGGTATGCTTAAAGTCAACAAAAGAAATAACCCGGACAAACAGGTGAGCATAAACACCTCAAAAACTTGAAAAAATATGAAACAACAAATTCCACATAGCATGCTCTTTGTTCAAGAAAAATCAAGTGGGTAAAATTTAGTCAAATGAAAAGCAATGGTGTAATCCACCCAAGGCCCACAACTTATGCCAAAAATCATCACAACCACAAAAAATGGTCCAAGAAATTCTTCCTAAAATTGGGAAGACATTTGACTTGTGTTAAAAAATAGAACTTCCTGAACTAGGGAAGGAAACACAACATAAGAGATGCAGAATCTCCATTTACAAATTTACATATTTAAGAAGGATACCTGTAGAGTATAGCTTTGCAATGGGTGGCGATTGTCTGTCTGTCTGAGTTTATGAATGTGCAAATTTTCACCATCTTCTTTATAACATGAATCACAAAAATTGCAGCCAAGGCAAACCGGGCACCGCCACGCCAAGTGTTGATCCATGGCACGGTGACAAGCAGAACAAGATGAATCATGTAGATGATAAAGAATCATCATTGTTGAGTGCTTTGCCCGCCGGAGGGTATCAAACTGGTATTGATGCTCTTGACAGTGCTTCAAGAAATCAATTCTGCTGTCAAAATACTTGCTTTCCATTATTGGATCTCCATCATCAGTCTCCAGAAGAGGTTCTTCCTCTATCTGTAGGACAATTAGTTACTCTGGTAAGTACAAATTCCAACCAACATCTATCAAATAGCAGCACATATATTGTGGTTGCGTTACTCAACTGATGAAATAAATAAGTATAGCTGAGTTTATATGCGTACTCTGTGAAATACATGCTTTTGTTTTGTTGTAGCCGGGTGCCTGTCCTTTTGTGGGGTATTTAGCTCCTCTGCATGACATCTACAAGGACCAATAACAATAACATTGTCAGGGTGCCTTGTTGATGAAGATTAACTAAGTAACAAAAACAGTAAGCATGTAAATCCATTTTGCAATTTGATCGACAGATGATTGATGCAGAAGGAAGCTGGAGGTTGATAGTTGCAAGGGCCTAGCCAACTAGATGAAAATATCAAGCGTGCAATTATATTTTTTCATAAAGAACAGACATTCTCTCTGCTGCTATTTTACCAAGTTCTATCATACGAAATGTATTCTATATGAAGTAGATTCTGGAAGTATAAAATAAAATAATAGTGATCAGAAGAAATGCTTACTGGTCACAAAGATGGAAGTTTTTGCAGCTGGTGCAAAGCCAACTTTTACCAGATATAATAGGTTGGTGGCAATGCTTGCAGAATTGCTGCAGACAAAGCATAATAAAGTCTTCTTTCATGGTTCGCATCCTTTCTCCAAGCTGACAACAATGAAAAATAAGGTGTCAAGTGCCGACATTATACTGACAAGGGGACAAAAACACATCTTATATAAACTAACCCTGTGCACTAGTAAGATATCCTCAAGATTTCCTTTCCGGTCATCACGTTTAGCAACCCGTAGGAGCCTTCCTACTTGTGTCTCTTTCTTCTGTGAGGTGTTGTCATCTTTCTTCTCGAGGAGTCTCTCTGCTTCCCCAGGCCAGAAATCATTGTCACAATATGGCAAGCATGCTGCTGAGATAGTGGCCTTGCATTCACTGGTGGGCTGAAGGAAAAAGTCGTAGAGTGTATTGCGCTCCACAACTACACCCTCCTTAACAGCCTTCTTGATCAAGTTCTGGTACCTAAAAAGATTCATAAGATAGCCAAATGAAGGCCCATAAATAATTAATTAGGTTTAAATCATAAAAATCGTGTTGTAAATACAGACCAGCTCCGAAGCTTGTCAGACTTGGGCATTTTTTGTGTCGTCGGATGACAATATAAAACATAATCATCACGCTTTGTAGATGGGCAAGCCCATATAGAGCAGCTTACAAATCCTTGTTTCTTGCAGTAATCCAAATAGCCAATCTAGAAGGGAAAGAAAATATCAGAAGAAAAATTAGACTCAGAGAAACATGAGCTCAATAGGAAAATCAAGAATATCAAGTGTTTGGTGAGTGTTTGCATGTCTCATACCAAAATTTCATGGTACACAAAGGTACGGAGAGCTTCCCCGCTTGCAGATTTGATTTCAGGCCTGAAGTACTTGACAGAATCGATATATGCAAGATAAACATGCCTTCGATTTGGTAATGGGCTAGCAGAACCATACTCTTGTACGTACATGGCAAATAGACAAACATCCACACCTTCATTCTTTTGAAACAAGAGAATGGCCTGTATAAAAACAGAAGGCAGTAAAAGGTAACCCTCATTACATACTAATAGATGAAATTATTCTTAACTTGGATACTGTGACAAAAGGATTGGTCAAATAACGTATCATCTAATCACCTTTGATTTGTACGGAAATTCCCCAGGATATTTTCCTTGTTTAAAAAAATCCCGAAAACGTGGTTGGACTTGTAGTACTCGGGCAGCTGAAGAAACAACTCTAACAGTAAGACCTTCAACTCCTGGTACCTAAATTTCGAGCACAAAAGAGAAAAGCAAAGAAAGTTAGACGCCAGAGTTGAAATCAGACTGTAACACAATTCCTACGGACAGGCAAATAATATCAAGATCAACACAGATAGTTTGATAAAGATTAAGCATCAGCAATCACAACTAATTCCACAATTCTATTCTCATCAATTTTGGCCATGGACTGTAAAATGACCTGGATCGCTACATCAAATTATCTTTATTTGAATCCAATCCAATAAAATCCAAACACAAAACACAGCTATACTTTAACAAAAGAAGGTCCTGAAATACAACAAATATTACCCTATTCATTATATATATTCCAAAACTTTATCTAACAGTCTGAGCCAACCTTGAAGCCAATTAAATGCACATTGCCAATGCTGCACCAACAAAGGATTAATGACCAAATCGAATCAAATATCATATCGAACAAGAACAGAAATGCATTTCAAGTACAGATACCTTCCTGTACTGAATAACAATACAAGGGCTAATGTGTAAGTTCAATCAACAAGGATCAGAAAGGGCAAGTAGCATCTGGAAAATAAAAATAAGTAAACAGCGTTGTGATAGGTCTACAATATGGTCAACAGTAGCAGATAATGTATAAGACTTATTTTGTATGTGGTGTAAGGTAATCACAAACATAACAAAATACCTCTTCAACGCCTTTTCCTGAAGCGCTTGCTCTCTGTAGCCGCTCCTGCTCAAGCCGCATGGAAAGTCTTTGCTCGATATGATCACTCAGTTTAGTTCTTGGTAACTCCAATGCTCCTAGAACAGTACATGACTCAAGCGAATTGACATCTCCACTATCCTTCTCCTTCAATAAACATTTCGCACAGGTATATTCCGCCTCCTCCTCCACAACTTTAGGGTTAAAAAGAGC
Organism: Stipa capillata; assembly: GCA_019208055.1. Taxonomy (NCBI): domain Eukaryota; kingdom Viridiplantae; phylum Streptophyta; class Magnoliopsida; order Poales; family Poaceae; genus Stipa; species Stipa capillata. The sequence continues at coordinate 31,945 of JAGXJF010001597.1, read as the reverse complement.
ACATATTTGATGCTGCCAAGCTTTGCACTTGTCACACTCGACCCACTGAAAAGACATAAGTGAACAAAAGATGAGAAATTCGTATATAGTTAAGCATAATTAGAGAGACAAGAAATGTACATTACCCATTCAGCCTCAGCATCTGTTTCTGCATAACTGAATCTCTTTTGATATTTAGCTTTTGCACTACTAAGATGGTGACATCTGCCACATATTGAAGTCTTTTCATTTCCATTTTCCACTTCAACGTAATAGGACCCCGTAGAATTTATTATTTTAAAACAGAGAGCACAAAATCGTGGAGGGGGTTCAAAAAGAAGTCTCTCCATCCCACATAAATTGCATGTATTTTGGTCAGGCAAGCCTTCAACTAACTGGAGTTCTTCCGTCATCACCTTGCTCTGAAACAAACAAAGTAAATTGCGATAAGGGATATGAGCTATAACTTAAAAATTTTAAATATTCTGCACAATACAGTCAGTCCTATTTCCATGAAAACAAAAACCTAACTTCTTGAGCCTGACTCAAGTAGAAGTACATAATAACCATTTAGCTTTGCAAATCACTCAGTGGCATAATCTTTAGAGATCACAGCATCAACTACGGATCAAGTGATATTACAGTAATTGAAAAACAGTATGCGATCCGAAGGGCTATTTACTCACCAGACAAGTATGCTGGTTCAGACTTCTCATGTGATCTCTAAGCTCCTCAGCAGTTAATGCATAAAGTATTGAAGCCCCTCTTTTCTTCCTTGCATTTAGGCTGGCTCCTGTTGATGTTTGGGCCAATGAACTAAGCATAGAGTCATTCATCTTAATGTCACCATTTTCATAGCACAATTCTTCTTCAGCTTGTACAGCAGTCTCTGAAAATCTAACAATCTCCATGTTATGTAAATGTTCACTGGTCAGTCCGAGTATATTATTGCTGCTAGCATTCGTGTCCCCCAAGGAACTGCTGGATGGTGACTTCGTATGTAATTCTGTGGTTTCAGAGTGAACTGTTCCCGAAGATACATGAGTTCCATTGGCAACAGGCTGTTGTTCCTTTGGAAACTCTATTTCATTGACACGGACAAGACTGGGGGAATCAACCTTCAAGCGTTTTGCCGGATGATGCTTGCCAGAAGATTCATCTGACGTAGGTGAAGTTGGCTTTGACACGGTGCTATTTGATGTCTGCTCAGCTCTCTCCACTCTTTCTCTTGCAGGGCCACAAGTATCACAGTCACTCATGAAGCAGCATTGATTTTGCGTAAATTGTGTGCTTAAATTTGGGCACTTCTCTCTGCAGAAACCTTCGCGGTCTAGTATCTGGGGAAATTTTTCATTCATTGGCATGCATCCGTCAGGTCCGTGTTCTCCTCTGATGTCCGAACACATATTAGATTGGTCATAGAGATACAACAAGTCTTGGCCTCCAGCTGTGATGTTTGACTGATCTGATTGCTCTATTGGGTGACTCCGCGTATACAACTCTTCCTCACATTCTCTATATTGTAGAGATAATGGTACTTGGCCAGATAATGGTGCTTGGCCGGCAGAATATATGTTGTTATATGTAGAAAGCTTTTGCCTATTTGCTGTTGAGACAGAATTCACCAAAAATATTCCCATTGTACTAGAACTTGCGGCTCGATCACACATTGCTGATAAAGAACTGGAACTCCCAGATGTCGATGGTTGTGGACTATCAACTTGATGAGAATCACCTGGCAAAATTTGTTCGCAATGTTTATGATGCAAAATAGCTTCAGCTCAGTTTCATACACAAGTCAAGAGAAGCAAAATAACTTACCTGGGAAATGGTCCTTCGTATGGCCATCATGCACTCCAGCATTCACACCCCCACCAAGACCAGGAATGCATTTTGGTAGTGCTGACACACATGGAGCAGCAGTGGTGTTTGCTATGCTTTCAGGCCTCTGTTTACTTTTATCAGCTGATGAACGAGAAAAGTTGGCAGCAACTTTATGGTGGCCATTTGATGCAAACCCTGCCAATATCAAGCCAATAAAGAAATGAAATTCCAAAGGTGTATTGCAAGGTCAAAGTAGAAAACTCATCATCTTAACTCACTCTGGGAATAAAACACATTAGGTGTGGATAAGTCTCTTGCCGGCAGGGGCAGATTCATAGAACCAGTAACAGGTTGTTCTGAGCACAGTGTGGATAAAGCTGCTGAAGAAGCCCTTCCATTGCCAAATGATCCAGAACTGAGGACAGCATTCAACCTAACTTCTACAGTTTCGAAATCCATGTATTGGACCTGAGAGCAAAGAATTAGATGTTAGCAAGTCGTTCAGAATTATAATAATTGAACTCAGATGATCAAATTCCATGAGTATATCACACTATTTAATGGTAACAGTACCATTTAAGGAAAAAAAATTAAAAGAATAGCTCAAACTTTTGACTATCAGTTTTTATTCAGCAAAACATAAAGCTAAAATCTAAAGATGATGTAATAGGATAGAAGAAATCACCCCAAATATAGCACCACGGATGATCATATTATTACATTATAGTTATATTGCAGAAAGAAGAACACAAACCTGTGATCCAGCATCCTTAAGAAGCTGCTCGTCGATATCTTTGGAAATAGCCACAAGATAACGTGGATTCAAGTTACAGAATTCCTCCCGTCCTTTCAGGTAATTTACACTGGATATGAAAAAAATCAGGATACACTGTGCAAACAACAAATATCGACGATAAACTAGTTAATATGGAATGAACCAGCTCTCTTTTGTCAATAAATCTCTACTAATCCGAGTTATCAATTATGTATAGGTTCCAACGAATAAAACACAAAAACAAGGATACTGTCATACATAGTACTGTCCACATATTTTGCATGGACGTATATGGCTTAAGTCCAACAATATACCGGATTGGCAGTTCAAATTGCCCAAATTATATAAATTCTTCCTGTGATAGAAAATTTAACAGACCAAACCAACTCATTGTCTCAAGAACTACAGAAAAATGTACACTAGAAAAATATGAATGATGACAGATTTATAAACATACAATAAACATTCCTCGCAAAAAAAAACATACGATAAACATGGAGAACACTAGATGCAGTGAAATAGCTAAAGAAATTCCTTAGAATGTACCTATTGCAGATACAATGAGCCAGCAAACTAACAATTGTGGTCGAGAAAGGTGGTTTCAGAACTTACATTCTATGTTGGATCATAATACGAACTGGAGAGGTATCTCGATCCATATTGTCCAGCTGAAGAATGTGCGCTGTAGTCTGTTCATATGGTGCCTGGATAGGGAAGCCACTCGGTGCATACTGCTGCTGGATCCCTTGCAGGGTTTGTGCCATCATCCTTCTAGCTCACCTGAAATACACAGATTTAAGTCATAAGAGTTTGATCAGCAGCTACAACCACCCACATAACAACCAGTGGGCCAAACGGTAATGAAGGACAAATGACAAGATGAAGGATAAATGACAAGCGACTAATGTAAAGCAGCATTCAGAGAATCATGCTACAAGCAAAAGCTCCATTTTGCCACTTCAAACTGAAACACATCACCAACCGAACTGCCCATCGCATCTCCTATGCCAAATATAGCCGTCAATGCAGTGACCAGGAACCAATGCATGGCACAGGGCAATAACTAAACTAACAGCAGAGAAACAGCATGCATGCAGTTACATTGCGACAGAACCACAGCCTGTAAATAAAATAATGCAGCTGCTCAAGCCAACAGCATATTACAAGCTGCACCTGTTTGGACAGGCGCAGCGACTAAATGCATTAGCTACCAGGTAAAATGCTGAAAACAGATAAACAACGAATTGCTGGTATCTAAGAGTCTATCGGTAAAAGAAAAAGATACGGCGAGCACAAAGTCATCCTACGGTGACTCAAATTTTACCACCAGCCATCAGGGGCAGTACCTGCTAACCCGGACATGGCGTCTCCTACATCATACCTCTACACATTGCAATTTTACCAATTGTTCAACCAAAGAAGCTATATACTCAATTACATAATTATAAATTAGCAGCATAAGAATTAAGCATGCAGCAATACAACCCAATCCAGCAATCTGTACCAGCAATCAAAATACATACCAGGAACTAAAGAGACCACCCTCCATATACGATGAGATATGTTAGGGACGCCGAGGGGGTTCACAAGGCATCCCCCGCCCTAACCCACACCGTACGAGAAGTAGAACAAGAAAGAACGTAAAGAAACCCTAACCCTAGATGAGCCGTACGGGAGTAGGACTCCTACGAGATCCGGATCAGGGTGAAATGCGGAGGGGGCGTTACCTAGGGTTCCAAGGCGAAAGAACGGCCAGGGAGGCGTTCGGAGCCGTGGGAGAGGACGCAGGAGGGCACGCTGGGGTCGGGGTCTCGCCGGCGGCGGCGGGCTAGGGTTAGGGCTATGACGGCGTGTGGGGCGGAAGACTGGGAGGAGACGGGGACGAGGAGGAGAGAGAAATCGAAAAAAATGATAAGGAAAGGGGGTACGGCCGCAGCCCGGACGGAGGGAGTACGGCCGCGGCCCAGACCAGGAAGGCCCAGAAACGGGTCGGACTCGAGCTCGAGGCGGGCGAGAAGATACCGGTTCGGTTTTGGACTCTGGACGAGGGGCGAGGGGTGTCTAGTTAGGCTCCGGCTTTTTCGGCTTATCTATATCTGTATATTTCTTTTTTTATTATATAATGTATCAAGTTTGGACTTTTGAATTTACCATCATTTTCTTTCTCCTTATAGGATCCAGCAATTAATATAAACCATCGATTTAACTCTCTATGCTTTTGATCTATGGTCAGATCCCTACTAGTTCAAATCAAACGGTTTGAATGTTTCGGATTCGCAGTCATCCAGCGCGTGCTAGTTTTTAGGCGTCTTCTCCGCGGACGTGAATAAAACAACCTAGAATGCCAAGCGAAAATATCACACCTTATAGCAGCTCATCTCCTTCGTCGCCCGCGCTCGCACTCAGCACCCCTGATCTCCTCGCCCACCGCCGCTCCCTGCAGCCGCCGCCGCCCATCACCAGCATGGCCAGCGCCGCTCCTAGCACCTGCTGCCGCCCTATCACCCACCAAGGCCACCGCCGCTCCTCCCGCTCCCGCGTGCCCATCACCCACTGAGCCCACCGCAACTCCCAGCTCACGTTGATAGCGCCGCCAAACTCAATTAGCCAAACTCAAGCCGCCCCCAATCTCTCGCACCGAAGCTTACAGCAGCTCATCTCCTTCATCGCTCACCATCTTGTTGCCGCTTCACACTCACGCTCACTACCCCTGATCCCTGCGCCCACCGCCGCCCATCACCTACCGCGCCCGCGCCCGTGGCCTCCCGTGCCCACCGCCGCCCATCACCCACCGTGGCCGCTGCCGCTCCTCACACCCACCGCAGCCACCGCAACATCCTCTGCCTTATAAACTGAAATGACAAGTGCTCTGCGCCACTCCTTTGCTCACACTCACGCTTAGGGGTGAAAACGGTACGGATAATTTCCGATCCGATCCAGCGCCGAATCCGGTTTTTGTAGGATATGGTAAGAGATTTTTGACATCCGAGTACCATCCGCTCCGATTCTGAATCCGATGTATAGGATATGGTATAGGATACGGTATTACTAATATCTCGCCGAATAGGATTATCCGATTTTCTAGCCGGATAATCCGGCACTCCTAAATAGGATTATCCGATTTTCTGATAGATTTCAAGTATGGACTTGTAATTTTAGTGAATGTTAACTTTGTTTATGAGATGGTTGTTGTGCGTATATGCCCAGTGCAGCTGCTTGCTAGTATTTTATTTGTGAATGTTTACTACCTTCTAGTGTTTATAGATTGATCATCAAATATGTAATCTTTTAGTCTTACAACTTGTTAATTGTTATATATCGTTAATCAGTGTGTGCTTTGTAGTTTATGTATGTTGTTAGTACTTAATTTACTCATATGATTTTGTTGAAAATGTATTTATTTGTATGTGCGTACTATCCGCCTACATTTTTCGTTTCCGATCCGAGTCCGATCCGTTTCCGTACCATGTCCGATTCCGACAAATCCGTATTCGTATCCGCATCCGAGCACTATCCACTCCGCCTCCGAATCCGACAAAAAAATGTAGAATAGGATATGGTAAGAACACTATCCGTCCGAATCCGATCCGTTTTCATCCCTACTCACGCTCACCACCCCTGATCCCTGCACCCACCGCCGCCCATCACCCACCACGGCAGCCGCCGCTCCTCGCGCCCACCGCCACCCGCCACCCACTGCAGCCACCGTGACATCCTCTGGCCTATAAACTAAAACGGCAAGTGCTCTGCGCCACTCCCTTGCTCACACTGCCAGTCCCAATCACCCGAAGTGAAGCCGCCCCCGATAGCCCCTCCCTGCTGCTAGCGCTACTGCATTTCCAACTCATTTGGTCTTTCTAAAAGGTAACATAGCATTCTGAGATTATATAATACTATGTTGTTTCATGATTTGATGATCTATACCTTTTCTGCTTCTGTGAAAAAGATGCTAAAAATCTAAATCCAAAATTTACTTTTTGATCTAAGAGAACTGAAGAATAAATTACACCTGCTATTCTGACCACCAAGTATTTGTGTTTATGTCCACAAAGATTTTGAATCTAATAGAATTAGCTGGAAGGAGAGTCTTACCTGTCTTTCTTGCAATTCCTCCTAGGTAAGTTTGCCTCTGTTTGCCTTGTTAATCTATTGAATACATCTGGAAAAAGAGAGCAGCAATTATGAGTTGAGAAGCCAGTGACCGACGATCTCTTGAGCATTACTTACCTCCTTACGCCATCAAGCAACTCCTGGTTATTCGGATCATGCTTTAGGCCAGCCTGATAAGTTTTCAGTGCTTTGTCGTATTCTTTCATCATGAAAAATTGGACCACGCCTTTCCTTGTGTATCCCTTGTAGAATGTATGATCTAGCTCGATGCATTTCTCAGCATCTTTGAGACCTTCAAGCATGGCTCCGAGCTTGGTGTAACAAGCAGCCCTGTTGCTGTAAACCTGAAATATCTTAGCAATTACTCCCTCCGTCCCAAATTGTAAGACACGCACATATTCCAAGATTTACGATTAGACTTATAATATTTTGATTATATGATACAAAAGTTATGTTGTTGGATTTATTTTCGGAAGTACTTTCTAATAATATCATTTTTGTGTCATATAACTAACATATTATAGACCTAATTGTAACTCTTGAAATACGTGCGTGCCTTATATTTTGGGACGGAGGGAGTATAGTAGTATTTAGTAACACTACCCAAACCCACTATAGCACAATAGAAAGCACCTGACTTTTTATAGTCAGTCAATTACATGCTCATTCAAATGCTATAGATGCAGTTCTAGATGTTAACCAATCCACATTATCGAATGATCTCTTCCCATTTCTCTATCTCTATCTCTATCTCTATATTATATATATATATATATCTGAATAAAATACTAGATGCCATTATAAAATTAAGAAACTGAAAATACAGTGTTAGGCTGTCTCAAGCGAATGATGAAAATAACCCACAGAGCTAAAAAAACTGAAAGTTTCAAAAACAATACCTTACTTGCAAGAGAACTGATTACAGTAGCATATGCTAATGGAGCTACGGCCAATGCACATGGAGATGCAGCCACCATAAGTCCTAATCCATGGTAAATTGAACCCCTATAGACTAAAGAAAATGTCAGAGCGCAAAAATCAATCCGACAGCTAAGTGTATCACATTACAAATTGCCAAATCATCAGTACTAAGGTTTTCTAAAGCATGTATTGTAGTATTAACTACCAGTCTATCAGAGAAGTACATAGTCAAATTTTGATCCATTATATTTGTAATAAGACCAACACAGCATGTCGCGTGACATTAGAGGAATACCTGAGTTACAGAAAAAGGGCCACTTAAAGAGTAAGGGCCCCAATTGTGCAACACCCAAAGACAGGGCCACGACAACTCTGCTATAGTGCTCTCCAAACTCATCTAGCCATCTTTGCAATTTTGGCTTTTTTAGCTGGCCCTCTTCAGTCAAGTGGACAATTCTGTTGAATGTTGAGTCCTCCCATGACTTGTTCACCTAGAACAAAGGTAGGTTAATTAGATCTGATGGCATATACGCTAATGATTTCTAAAGAAAAAATTCAGAAAAGTGCCCATGCAAAAGGAAAAGGTTCAGCCTTTTCTGAACTTCTTAGTTGCTTCATCACAGAAGTCAGAATTAGACTCTCTCCCATCTCTCTCTCTAGCCTATTATCACAGGTCACTCTTCTAACCGTTTCATGAAATGCATTTGTCAGACTTTGTGGAATGGGCTTAATATATTTAAATTTGCAATATGGCTTTCTTTGATCCTTATGGTTTGGGATAACAAAAAACCACTGAGCAAACAGATAAGAACACATGACAAAAAGTATCAATCATAACATCAATAGGTAATGGAGTTTATATATAAAGTAGTTTGAAATAGAATTTTTTTGTCGAATAGTTGGAGGTGACTTAAACTTGCCGTGTTTATAGTGTTGAAGGTTCTTGCTATACTTCTGCTGAATCAAAATCTTAGATGGATCTAAAGGTTATTTAGATTTCTTTACTATATTACAAAAAAAATTGTTATATGACTTCTGTTGCTATTTCTTTTCTCTATAGATATGAAATGTAGCGCTTTAGCATAATCATGTATCGGCAGTTATCTAGAAAGGAACGGAAGGAAAATTCAAGTGATCAACAAGATCCACCATACACTACTACAGAACATGTCAATACTAACGGGTCAAAAACCCACATCAGTGATGGGTTTTTGGCCCGTCAGCAACTAAAGGTCAGTAATGACTCGTATTATCAGTGACGGGTAATTTACCCGTCATTACCCGTTACTGATAAAGGTCATCACTGACGGGTTAAATATTTACCCGTCCATGATGGTAGAGTCATCAGTTATAGCTATTTTAGTGAAACCCTACCCGGTAGTGCCCGGATAGGGCTTTTTTTTTGCATCTCTGATAAAGGTCATCACTGACGGGTTGTACTAAAATAGCTATAACTTTTGCATACGGTGTTTGTTTTGGGTCCACGACCACTCAAAATGACTGTATCAATGAGGCGCATCTAAAAAACCTACTTGTCTTTAGACTTGTACAATTTTTCACCTCCAAATTTGGCCTCTAAGACTGACTTTTTCTCCTCCGAATAAAACATCGCCTCTTCCGACCCTCCGTTGAACTTCTTTTCGAGCTCTAAATGCAGTAACCTTTGCAGATTCTGAACCGTGAGGGAGTAGAGCTGCTAGAAAAAAAATAGAGAAATTTTTTTAAAAATAAAAAAAATTCACTCCAAATTCGGCCTCTAAGACTGACTTTTACCCCGAACGAATAATCGCCGTTACCGAACCCTCCGTTGAACTTCTTCCCGAGCTCCAAATGCAGTAATTTTTTGGATTCCGAACCGTGAGGGAGTAGAGCTGCTAAAAAATACGAAAAAATTTTAAAATAAGAAATTTAGGCACTAGTAGAAATTAAGACTCGGGAGGATCTTTCTTACCTCGAATCCAACTGAAACTCTCATGTAAGCTCCACCATGTTCCTACGGGGATGGTGACGTGAAGAGGATATGCTCCCTTATTACTGATTTGGACAGGAAGGATGAGAGGAGAGGAGAAGAGGAGGAGAAGGGTTGAAGGAAGGAGAGGAGGGTGAAAGGGAGAAGGAAAAAATCTGAATCTGGATCTGCACTGAGGGGCACTGAGGTGAATTATATACCCCACGGGATTCTAAAATTTCGAGTTTTGAAATTTCAAAGTTGGCGAGATTCACATCACGGACGGGTCTCTTTTTAACCCGTCAGTGATGAGTTCCACACATCACTGACGGGTCAGAAAACTACCTGTCCGTGATGACAAAATTTCGGGTTTTGAAATTTTGGAGTTGGCGGGATTCACATCACGGACAGGTCTCTTTTTAACCCGTCAGTGATGAGTTCCACACATCACTGACGGGTCAGAAAACTACCCATCTGTGATGACAAAATTTCGAGTTTTGAAATTTCGGAGTTCGCGGGATTCACATCACGGACAGGTCTTTTTATTACCCGTCAGTGATATACTCGACATCACTGACGGGTATTTATTTTGCCCGTCTGTGATGATGTTTTCATCAAAACCCGTCACTGATGGTTTTCATCACTGACGAATATTTCTTACCCGTCAGTGATGGTAGGGTCCAGGATGACGTTTTTTGTAGTAGTGATATTACAAGCATGGACTCCTTTTTAGGATATTACAAATGTTGATGGCTCAAAGAGATTATCAAAAGGGAAACAAGGTATATATCTTTATATTTCTAATCAACCAAATCTTGAAACAAAACTACATCTTCTTCAATATGCTACTGCTACTAGGTGTCTTTGTCTATTTGGTTCATGCTAATTCCTGTGAAATAATCTTTTTTCAACGTGGGTATGTACCTTACAAACTAACATAACATATTTATGCCCAGTTCTTAAATGTCAACAAGTATCATCATGACTTCAGCTCAATGGCTGCATGTTATGTTTCATCGTGGCCTTGAATCCTTGATGAATTGATCCCCAACTCCCATCATATGACCGAATTCTCGGATCTCACACTACATAATATGCGGTTATTGTAATTGAATGCTGACTCAATCCATCTGACATATAGGTATTCTACCAACCAATGCTTCTGAGCATAAGCATTATCATGATCGAGAAAAATATTTGGGGATGACTCCAGAACAGCACACTGCCTACCTGCAAAGAAATCGTCAATACAAACGAAGAAGGCAAAATCATAGTGAAAGTAGTGATAGTTTGCAATCTAGAATGAGCCAAATCAATACAAGTACTAGTGGCAACATGCACACAACAACTCACGACAGTACAAGGGCAGAAGGTACAAAAAAAGGATGTCTGATGTGGCATGTTGCAGTTCTACGCAAGACATAGATGAATGTGTCGGCGTTATACAGTAGTTTTTGAGGCCTTGGGCCAAGTCTAGACGAAAGCATATGTTAGCATAGACAATTTAAGTGAGGACTTATGAATTATATATATAAGTGTACCTTTGTAATTACTGCTATATATATATGAAATAACCGTGTCGAAACAGTATGTGAGATCAACTCCTGTAAGCAAGCTTAATCCACAAAGAACAACAATTATATATGGTGGGTGATTCTATTAAAGTTTCTTATGTCTGACATGTAACCGTGAGCACTTGAGGTCTTGCTAATTGCGACGCTAAATTTTTGCTTGTGTCGTAGAGTAGGAATATTTATAGTTGTTTCCTAACCGATTATTATAAGATAAAAAAACATCGATAGTATAAAATAAGAAGCATGAAGTCTAAAAATTTGATTAAAAAATCGATAGTATAAAATAAGAAGCATGAAGTCTGAAAGTTGGAGTGATTTTTCTTTTTTTTTGAGGAATTAGAGTACTTTTCTTCATTAGTGCATAAACTGGCCTTGTCAGCCAACGGGAAATAGCAGAGTCCAGTTGTGGCGTATTAATATGAAGTGAAATTGAAGGCCGAAGCCCACTGCCAACACCACGGGTCGTTACCTCCCAATCCTCAAAACCTAACTCTAGATCCCTAAGGGAAGCAACTGGGGACGCGGCCCGCAAGGATCCCTGGAAGTAGCCATAGCTTTCCCCAATCTCTATAGATTTCTTCAACCTTTGTTTCTTCATTTCATTCACTCTTCAACACTAATGCCAAATATGATCGACAATATCGATTAATCCCCAAATATTTTTATATTTTGACTTTGTTTAATATAACTATTCCTATTTGAATTTAAAATCGAATGCTTTGTTATTTTTTTGGCTATCCTGCTTGATTACGGACGTGCAAAGCACGTGTAGTTTACTAGTAAATCAATAGCATAATCAAACGATAAAAACCATCAATGTGTTTAATCGGAAACCTACATCGTGTGCTGTATACCGATCGAAAGCGGAGAGGTGTCTTTTGTAGTTTTTGCAGACGGAGTTTCAAACTTGCCCCTGAAGTTGCACTAAAATTACCTACCACTGCCACCTCATATAAAAGGGAGAAAATCCTTTGTATCCCTAGCCCTAGCCCCGTAGCCCTCCCTCCCGAGCCAGCCCCCAGCCTCAATACACCAACCCCGGCGGTTATGGTTCGAGACCGAGGCCACTAGCGCAGTTTGCCTCCCATCTGCCAACTCTCATCTATCCATCATCTCGCCACCGTCCGCTGGCTCACCTTTGTCCCCGAGGTCCTCCCCGAGCACCGGCCATGACTCGGCTTTGTTCCCTAGCACCAAATCGAGCGTTGGCTACTGGCTCGCCCCTGAAGTTTGGTGAGGTGGCAGTACATGTTGGCAATTAATTCTCGTCAGCACGCCACGTGGGCAAAATCGCCCTCCAAACCACCTTACAGAGCTCCCGGGGGGTTAGTTAAACGGTTTTACAAACGCTAGGGAGTCAGATGCCCGATATTATATCTCATGGGGTTAATTGGTCATTGCCTCAAACCTCAGGGGGTCATTCGGACTTATTCGTTATTAAAAGAAGGAAAAGCACGGTAGGACCAACCACGTAGTACTTGTTGAGCCAGTGGAGCTCAGGAAGGTATAATCCTCCGGCATTGACAGCCGTAGAAACAGGTGGACACGATTAACAAAACTATCCAACAAGGAAGCTCTCAAGTCAAGGTCCTGGGCTATCTAGCCGGTGCCAAGCGCACAGGGTTGTCATGTATACTCCTACGGTACTTTTGGTGGCAGTAAAAAAGCGGAGCCGACAATGCGAAGCGAGTTCTTGAAGGATAACAATGAGTTTCGGTGAATAAGAGTCAAGGTAAAAGTTGTTGATTCTATTAACTTGGAGATATGTGACTAAAGGATCTCTATACTAATCAACTCGTTGTAATCGCCTAAAGCTTATACTTAGATTGGACAAAGATTACACGTGGATGACCTATACAAAGTCACGAGGCTGTGGTTACAAAGAAGAATACAACTGAAGCAATCAAAGAAAGTAGAAGCAACTAGGTCGCTAAAAAAAGATTAGATTCTAGGTTGCTTTTTATCGTCATATTCTTGTGTGTGACGCAAAATCCAAGGGACCTAAAAGACTTAAAAGAGGGTTGAGAGAGCCCAAATTGCTTACTCTTTTGGGTTGGATTAAAATAAAGGTTGTCTACTTATAAAGCGTGTGAGACTTTCTTAAATTTTAGTCACCTCTCTAAGCCATTGGATCAATATCTAATCTTCCTTATCCCACCTCACTTTATATAATCTACAGACCAAAAAATTGCAGTAACATTTCATACAGAAACTGCAATTAGACTCAGTAGTGTGTAATTTTATATATCTGAGATTTATAAAAATTTCAGACAACTAAAAATTAACAAAACTGTTAAAATAATTTATAGCAGCATCATCAACTCTCTCTCTCTCTCTCTACGAGCTCCGTTCAGTACATACTAGTGTGTGCCGTACCACATATTAATATGAAATCGGGTCCGTGCTAGCCTTCCATTATTTTATTCTCCCTTCTGCAATTTTATGCTAGCTGCTTCTTTCAATGGCGGAAGCATGCTTGTCATCTCATCGTCATCAAGTTTTGGTAGTATCGACATAGTATCTTGTAGGGATCGAGAGAAGAAGGACCCTCTTGGATCTTGAAGCTGCCGCACGAAAGCATTCAACATCCAAACTTCTTTCACAGTATATATTCCCATACTCCAGAGTGATGCTTAGAAAATTGTAAGGTATAACCAGTCATCCGGGCTAAAAAAAGATATACGAAGGTGCTTGGTTGGACATTTCTGGCTGTAATCAGATTACAGTGTTAACTGAATGTGTTAGATTCTATTTGTTTGAAGTTGCCCGCAACCGGATTTCCTGTGAACGGATAACGGGCATGTGTATCCATTCCGCTCATATCCAAGGCCCAACTGTTATGGATTTGTTACAGCCGGCGCATCTTCTTCTCGATCCCCTTTCTCAGACGATTCTGTTCTTTTCCTACCCCTTCTCCTGCTTCCGACAACGACGGTGAGAAATCAGACCGGCAAAACCGCGAGCAAGACAGGAGGCATTGTGGTTGAGACCTCCTAGATAAGGTGCTGCAACCCCTCGTGCTCTCCGGCCACGTCTGCCACGACACGACGTCACCACCGGCGTCGGTCCTTGCCATCCGCGCTCGCCCAAGGGCCGCCCAACCTCGCTGCCTGTGTCACAATGTCCACCCCGACCTCAGGAGCACATATCCGTGCTCGGCTGGGCTAGGGGTCGAGCGCAGCTTCGTTGCACCAACCTTGCCGCCGTTGTGCGTCGACATCACGCCGGTGACCCTATTCCGCCTCTTCTCCAACCTGTCCAAGACCATCAGTAGGGTTAGGTTATATCCTGAAGCTTGATCTACATTGAGGTTACTCAATTCTTGGATGAGCATTTGATCTGTAGCATAGCATGTCGATGTTTAATCTAATTAGAAGATCTTCTCCATCTAGATTATTTTCGACATTACTGTTTGAGCATGTCATATTTTTTCTTGCAATTGTAGCATGATTAGGGCTGTATGCGTAGGATATGGTCTCTGTTTTTTGTACGTATAACACGTGTATATGTCTAGTTGCTGGGTTTAGTTTTTCGTTTTCCTGTGAATTTGCACGCACATGCTAATGTTTTGGTTAGCTAACTAATCCCTATTGTTACGTGTTCATATCAGGGATTAAAACCTGCTAGTACTAGTCAAGTTATATTCATGCCACCAAAAGTTAGAGCTTTATTTCAACTGTAGATATACATTGTATGCATAGGTGAGAGTTGGTAGGGTTGCTTAATTTCATGTGAACTCATTAGTGCGATTTTCTCATATTGATAGTAGCCGGTAGCTTGCTGTAACGCATGATCTGGGTTTGGTTAAGTGCTAGCATGCTACATCTACAACGTATACCTCTTGCTCTAGTGCTAGCTAAAGATTACTGCATACAATATAATTCTTGTACCAACACTAGCATGTCTAGCCGTGTAGGAGGTGCGTGAGATACTAATATGCTAGAGTCGATCGGTTAAATGGATATATATATATATATATATATATACATATATATATAGTATAATTACCTGAGGCTCCATGGTGTCTGGGCTCCATGATTTTAAATGCTCAAATCCGAAGCAAATTTGAATATATTTTTTTGAAAATTTTGGTTTTAGGGTATCTACCCAGAGATATATACTCAAATAGAATACATACCTTTCAAAAAACTACTCAAATTCAAATTTATTGAGGCATATTTGATCACATACCCGGAACCCAAAACATACCCTGAATTCTATGTATGTGACCTAATATACCCTAAAGTCTTTGTATTTTTTCAAAGGTATGTATTTCATTTGAATTGTTATAGTTAGGTATATACCTAGAAACAAAAACTTCCAAAAATTATACCCAAATTTGGCTTGAATTCATGATTTTGAAATCATAGAGCCCAGGCACCATGGAGCCCCAATTCAACTTCCTATATAGTATAATTACCTGCATGGTAATCTTGTTATGTAATTATCCACGTGATAACCTTGTATTTGATGTGAGACTATCATGTTAGGGTTTACTGTTAATTTATGAACTAGCATGTTAGGAATATGTTGTTCTGTTGATTCTCACACTAGCATGTTAGACTTATGATTTCCTGTACAGATGCATGCGTATATATATGCCATGTTGTATTCAAGCAATCTTATGCCATAGTCTAGTTGTTCCTCTTATATGCATGTATTAGATGATTGCTTGTGTTAAATGTTTATTGGTTGGGTTCATGTGTGGATGGTGGTATTGGCTTAAGTTAAACCTAACCCTAAGCCCTCGTCGAACCTCTTCTCTACTTATCTTCAATCGTGCTACCTTTGTCCTTGAACTCCGAGCTCCCTTCCAATTCTACCATCCTCCATTCTCTTTTATTTGGTTTTTCAATATTTATTTGATTTATTGTTGTTATGGTATTTATCATCTCGTGTTTGGAAATCATTCGGCGAGGAGGGAGTGACGGGATCGACCAGGGACCGAATCCAGAAGTAGAAGAAGGAGGCTACAATAATGAAGGTATGCCCCTTATTCTTGATCATGTTGATCCTATATTTGCAAAATCATTATATTTTGTGTCATTTATAAATTTGCATTTAAACAGAAAGGATTTAGCGTCAGTTCCAAGTGAACCATAAATCCATGTTGCCATGCCTTGTTTTATCTGCAGTTGTTATTCAATTAATAATAGAAGTAGAAATGCTTAGCCTTGCAAAAAAATTTAGTAAAAATCTCCTTTTGTGCTTCACCGGAATTTGACATATGTCATGAATCATGAATTGATATCACAAGGTGATATATTGGGCTCATTGAGCATTTCCTGTCTATTTACTTCAATCTAAAATCTACTCTGGGTGAAACTTACTGTTAAGGTGTGGATGACAAATGGATCGTTAAGGTGGATGGTTGTTTGAACATTTGGTTTTTAGGGTATGTTTTAGCGTTGCCTACACCGTAAGGAACTGAATTGTGAACTTATAAAATTATGAACCAAGTGCAATCACAAGTCTATTATGGACATGACTTGGCCAATTAATTTGTTGAAAACTAGGGTGACACTGTGGAGTGGAACGAAGCCAAGGATCCACTTTGTGAGGCAACTGCTAGTGATAGCTACCCTAGAGTTAGCGTGGTGGGTAGTGTCAACTAGGGGACGACATTGTAAAGGTCTCGTTGTAAGGGCTCGGTCACATTCCTCGAAAGAGTGTAAAATCCCGGGTTAATCTTACATCTTGTGGCTAAAGTGTACAACCTTTGCAGAGTGTTAAACTAATCGATTAGCCGTGTCCACAGTCATGGATGACATAAGGTTCTGTTCATGATAAGGAATCGGTCTTCTTGCTATTTCTTCCCCCTTTCTTATTCTCCCTGATGTCTTCCATCTATTGCTTTTTCCTCTAATGAAATCTTGGTTAAGAGTAGGTGATCGGAACCTATCATTAGGATTAAGGCATCGACCTTACTTGACCAGTGTTGGTGGTTGGGACTTTCACTAAAATACCCCAATTATTAAGATTGTTTTGATCCCAAATAAATGATTTAAATTAAAAGTGTCATTTATGCAAAAGAACCATAAAGCTTATTCCTTGATTAAACCTGCATGTATAGGTAGGCTTCCCAAAAAAGGGGGCACGCTGAGCACGTGAAATACTCATCGAGCATGTTTGTTTTGGGCATGTTCAGATAACTTTGAAGCTGAAGAAGAAGATTATGGAGATTATTACGACGATGCTGAGGAGTAGGGTCTTCGCTGGTCTTCGTCGATTGCACATGGCTGAGATGGAGATCGCTATGCTTTTCTTTATATTTTCCACTGTGTTTTGAGATGTAAAGGACATAAGTCATAAGTACTTTATTAGCCCTGTGACTTATCATATCAACATTCTTGTAACAAAACTATGTGATGTGTGTTATAGTATTTATTTTGTCTATGTTCATCAGCAAGTCTTGGGATTGGTGAAGTGTACACGGGGGTCTGGGAGTTTACTACCAGGTTCTCACACATAGTGCTTTATTATTACTTTTATGTCATATTTATATATTGCTTTCATACTTTTTAGTTGAATAAAGTTTGTATTTTAGGATAACCGAAAAATTGCATTCTGTCTAGAAATAATCATATTATCAATAAAAGTAATTTTTACGCTAAGAATTGTACCAAAACTCCGCACTTTCGGAGAAAGATCGTCGAGACAAACTAGTAGCCGGAGACCCACAGCTAGGGGAGGCCTATGGGCCCCAGATGGCAGGAAGAAGCATCAAGTTGGGCCACCCCCTAAGTTGCCCGACCCACCTAGGGCTCTACCGTGGGTCCCCTTCGACGAGTGTCTTCGTCTCCGATAACCCTTCATGACGGCATAGGCTTAGGGGTAAGAAACGGATCTACAGAGGCTCAGGAAGAATAAAGAGGGTTCTTCCTCTTGAGAAACGGATCTACAGAGGCTCAGGAAGATTCTAGAGTTATGATTCACACTGATCACCAAGCACTTAATTGTCTTCTGACTAAAAAGGATGCTAAGCCTTGGTTGATTAGATGGATTATTTTACTTCAGTAGTTTGATTAGAAATTAAAGACAGGAAATGTGAAGACAACCTAGTAATCAATCATTTATCTAGATTAGAGAACATACAAGATAATCATATTTCTATTAATGATGCTCCTAATGAGCAACTAGCTGCAATTAAAATGCAAGTACCGTGGTTTGCGGATTATGCTAATTATATTGTTGGAATATATTTGCCACTTGGACTAACCTACCAGTAGAAAAGAAAATTCTTTTACCATCTACACTTTTATTTGTGGGATGATCCATTCCTTTATAGAAAGGAACCCGATGCTATTATTAGAAGATGTATTGTTGAACATGAATAAGAGGTGATCCTTCAATCATGCCATTCAAGTCTTTAGAGAGGACATCATGCCGGTGATAGAACTGCTGCTAAGGTATTACAATCTGATTTTTATTTGTGAACAGTATTCAAAGATGCATGAAGGTACATCATATCTTGCCATGATTGTTAGT
Organism: Stipa capillata; assembly: GCA_019208055.1. Classification (NCBI taxonomy): domain Eukaryota; kingdom Viridiplantae; phylum Streptophyta; class Magnoliopsida; order Poales; family Poaceae; genus Stipa; species Stipa capillata. The sequence continues at coordinate 13,326 of JAGXJF010001597.1, read as the reverse complement.
TGATTGGAAATTCAGGTAAATGACAAGAAATTCTTATGAATTATTCATTAGTCATTGATCCTTTCGATGTCTGGGGTTTTGATTTCTTAGGACTTCCTTCTAGAGGTTGTACTCATATAGTAATAGTTGTTGATTATGCCACTTTAAATTTCCTTAAAACCTTGCATGATTCATAATAAACCATCCGTTGGTCCAAAAATTAAGAAATTTTGTGAAGATTACCAGCGCGCCATATAGTATCAATTAAAAATAGTTTTAAGCATATTGTTATTTTAGAAAATGTTAAGTTGTTAAGAATGCTCAATATATGCTTAAATTTGCCAATTGCATTTACAAAATTCACATCTTTTAATATGTAATTCCACGTAATATGAAACCAATTGCAATAATCTTCAAATTTAATGTGCCATCCCCTGAATCAAAAATTTATAGGCATAACCTTAGTTCTATCAACAGAAGAACAATGGGAGTTTGTATACATATTATTCCAGTAAAAATCTTAAAGACATCATCATAGGAAATCTACATTGCAATTCATTACATATTATACATGTAATTGAGGAAGAATAGTTGGGAGAAAGGAAGAGGAGGCCGAGGGGACGCCATAGGTAGCAACAATTTGGCCGACAGTGTTCAATGGGTTCATAATTAATATTTTTTAAGGAGAAGTTAATTATCACAATCATATGCATCATCTTCATTAGTATGCATTAGCAATTTATTTGCAATTAGTCCTTATCGGACTATTATTTGAACTTCAGATCCTGAGATTCTGCCGATTTCTCCCGAAGAAACCTCGCACTGCATTTCTTATACATCTCAAGGCAAGTTCATTTTTTATCCATTTCTATGGATTATTTCTACCAAAGTATATGCAAATATATTCTTCTTATCACCTATCTAGTGATAATTAATAAATGTACTGTATTATGATTCACAAAATCATATATTAGTGGATGGTGGAACCCCAGTATGGAACTTGTTGGGGTGATCAGGGTTTTCATTGCATATGGTATCACAATAAGGTTAATAACAACTGTCAGTTGGCATTCTCACGCCTATAGATAGCGTTAACTGCAAGACCTGTTATGGGACAGGCGAGTCAAGTAGCACCTTCTTACTGAAATATCTCCTAGGAACATATGTACCATAACGCCTGGATAAGAGTTATGTCCCTCACCTAGAGGAGCGTTAAACCTTGAATTTACGCTTCTTGAGGCGTTATGGCCCCAAAATCTTTAAAAGAGTACGCTATAATGACGAGGTGGGTAGTCGTGACCGACTATGCACGAAGAGATATGACACATGAGAAGGGTGAAATGACTCGGAACCTTAGACCTAGCCACACATTGATGGGAGTGTGATGGGTTTCGTACCCGGCATGAAGGCCAAGTACCACTTCTGGGTAAAGTAGCACACATCTACAGAGTGTATTGAAGTATGACATTTTCACTCTCTGTTCTGGGTATGAACTACAATCGTGGCGGGAAAGGAACCATTGGAGATTCTAACAACCCATGAAGCCTTCTGAACATAGAAAAATACATAAAACTTGACTTTTGTTCTAGAAATATTATTGGAAAAATACATATTCCTTGAAGATGGATGTCCTAGTAGAAATAATCATATCAAACACTTTTTGCTATTCATGAATTTGTTGAGTACCTTCTGTACTCATCCACTACATAAAATCTCCTTTGTTAGACTCTAAGCCGATATAATTGAAGGGAAAGAGGAGTTAGATCTAGCTAGAGGAATCGAAGGAGTCGATTATTACATCGATTACGGAGAATCAAAGGACGTGGAAGTAAAGCAAGAGTAGATTATTAGTAGCCAAAAATAAAGTAGTAGTAATGGAATTCTGTTCATATGGCATTTAGTACCTTACTTTCAGTTCTATATTTCAGTCGTTTCTCTTTACCAAACATATCTTATTGTACTTCCGTCAAAACTAGGAAACTCTTGTATATTGAAGTTTGTAATAATATAGTTGTTGGACCATCAATGCTTTTGTTGTACTATTCTGATGGATGTAATAATAATGAGACGGAGTTTCATTGTATTATGTCAAAGACTAGCACACTACACCATGCAGTGGTGTGCAATGTCACTTTAGTTCCCAAAACATATTCGATATCGATGGTGATACTAATTATTCACAGGCAAGGGCATCATCTCATCTACCGCCTAGGGAAGATGAAGGTCCGAAAGGAGCAATGGAAGATCACATCCTCATGCCACAAGGAAAATTCAAGGTTTTGGAGGACAAGTTTGTGAAAGAGATTGTGTCTTTGCCAAGCGCCTGCCCTTCAAACGAGGCTAAATATCATCTTAGCATCGATACGGGCCACTCCTCTAGCTTGTTTCAAGCTTGGGGGAGGTGTGCCTCATCTTTCTTGCATTTCATATTTTCTTTATAATTTTAATTTTATATTTTTTATGCTTTGCGTATCATGTTTATTATTCTAAAATAAAATTTAGTTGCATTTATCAACTTCGAGTTAACTAGAGCATGGAAAGACTCATATCATTTATTGTGGAAGGCATATATACTTGTGGCATCGAATACTTTATGTTAGTCTATGTTTCCTAAGTTATCCTAGCTAGACATTTCCTAAATTTGCTTAATTTAGGTAGAGGATATAATTAATACATGACATTTATCTTCCATTGAAATTTGTTGATTTTGTCTAGCTTGTGATCTTTGCCAGATTACTATTTTGGATTCAATACCATGCTGAAATTCGCTTTAAAGAGAGCGTGACTAACACTTGCAATTACTAGAAGTACCCTTTCTACTTACCAATGCCATATATATTTTGTGAGATGAGAGAACCCTTTTTGCAACATGACATGTGGTGAAACATTATTTAGTTTTTGTCCTCTCGTCAATTTGTCCTTGAAGTGAGAAATTATGTTTTGCTAGTGTCTACGGTACTCAGCATTGCATATATCGCATTGATATTTTGCATATTCTGCAAGTACATCCAAATCATTATGGGAGTTTCTAAAAATAATCAATGGCCAATAAAAAGTAAGATTGGCACAAAAAAGAAGAAGCTCCCACCATAGCACAAATAGCTAGTTTCTAGTAAGTCCACCAAACCTAGCTATTCTTCGCAATTCATTATGCTATTCTGAAGTAGTGGATTTTCGCCTTACACATTTATGCATTTATGTTTACATGTTTTAAAGCATTATGTTTTTAGTTCTTGCATTTAGTTGTCATTCCTTATACCTCGGATTCATCTTTATCATAGAGCTATATCCTTTCTAAATATCTACCTCTCATGTCTTGTACGGAATAACAAAAACAGAAGAAAAAAAAGACCAAAAGGAACCCACTAGTTTTGCAACCATGCGGGGTGTGCTTCTGATAGTAAGATCGCCAGATGAGATCCACCCATGGGACCTTGGCCCTGTTGTAAAATTTGTGAAGATGCTTGGCCATGAGCCCCTAATTTTATAAAGCTATATTGATGACACCTAGCCCGCCCTAACGGTCTGGTTTACAGAACATACTCCACAGATAATGTCTTCGTGCCTGATCAATGCTAGCAAGGGTAGTCCGTGAATGGCAGAGACCCCAAATTACATCCAAGAGCTTGAGGGAGACCAGCAAGTTTATGATCTGGCACATTAAAGGGAACCAACATTGATTTGGCAAAATTGACTTGCAGTCCTGTTGAGAGTGCAAATTATTGTAGCATGTCCTTAAGGTATATGAGCTGCTGAGGACATGTAGGCAAGATGATTAATGTGTCATCTGCATATTGCACCACAGGGTAATGCATGTCAGCATGCTAAGTTAAAGGCTGACCTAGATGGCCTTGGCGGTGCGCCTCATTGATGATCGATTGCAGTAGATTAGCAGCTAACACAAAGAGAAGGGGGAAAGGGGATCTCCCTGACGTACTCCACTCGACAACATAATTCTTTTCCTGGCACCCCATTAAGAAGAATGGAAGTTGTAGCAAGAATTTCAGTCATCCATGTTAGCCATTTCTCATTAAAGCCCTTGTGCCACATGATCCAAAGAATAGCACTGTGTTCAATAGTGTCGAGTGCCTTTTCAAAGTCAAGCTTTAGGATGCTATCTCTTTCTTAGATTGCTGGCATTGGTGGAGACATTTAAAGGCCCATGCAAGGAAGTCTTGGATCGTCTATGTTTTGATGAAGCCATACTAATTGTAGTTAATACACTTGAGAATAACTGTTTGCAAAAAGTCAGCGGCAAGCTTGGATAGAAACTTGAGACAGATATTAAGAAGTGAAATCGGACGATAGTCATTAACTGTCTCTGGAGAGGAAGTTTTCGGTACCAGAGTGATGTAAGAGCTATTAATACTCTGCAACTTGGCCTTCTCAGCATGAAAATCAGGACAAAACTTGAAAAAATCTTGTCTGAGAATAGGCCAACATTGTTTGACGAACATACCATTAAACCCGTCTGGACCTAGCGCCTTATCATTGGGCATGCGACTGACTACTGCATCGATTTCTTCCTTAGTAAATGGTATTGTGAGACAGTTAAGCCTCTCAATGGAGGGGAGAAGATGGGATAGATCAAATTGCATCTAGGGCTGAATAAAGATGCCCATCCTGCCTTGGTAACAAGACTAGAGCACTACTACTTTAGCATGATGTTCAATGAGACTGCGTGCATCGATTGTTCTGATAAATGAGATATGGTCGCACCTGTACTGATACCCATCGATTGTTCTGATTAGTGGCCATAGAATGGAAGTATTTGGTATTCTACTCTCCTAAGATACCCATCTTACAGTGCATCTATTTTTCCAATAAGAACAGTGAGCCCAAAGAAGGGACTTAAGGTGCCTTTTCACTACGATTCGGAAGTTGACCTCAGGAGTAGACATGCTTCAATGTTCCTCAAGGTTATCAAGGAATAGAATGACTTGGTTACATCGAGTGATCAGACTTTGCAGATGAGAAATCCATTTGATCCATCGCTTGAGCCCTTGTCGCAAGTTTTTAATTTTTTGTGATATAATGTTTGAGATATGTGAACTCCGGCATGTGATGTTCCAATGGGACTTAACGCAATCCATAAACCCATGTTATGTAATCTAGGAGTTCTCTGAAAACAATAGCTCTTGGAACACTAGTTTGTATGCAGGCAACACAAGAAACATGATCAGACGTGGGCCGAGCTAGGGGAATGATCATCATGATAGGAAATTCAAGCAACTAATGAAGCAAAGTAAAGAACCAGTCAAGCCGTTCTAAAAGAGGGTCTTTTTGCATGTTGGACCAAGTATACTCTCTCCCTTTCATGGGCAATTCCACAAGTCCCAGATGACTAATACTTTCATTGAACTGCAGCATGTCATTAACATCCCCTCCTGGCTTGTTACGGTTTTTAGGAGATCGGATGAAGTTGAAGTCCCCAAGGATTCACCAAAGTTTTTTTGAAGGAATCTATAAATCATATAACCATTGAGTAAATATTGCCGTGCTCAGGGCCTTTACAAGGGCCATAGAAAGATACTAAAGTCCACGTGTGAAGGTCCTGCTCTGAAGAGAAACGGATCGTAACAGCAGAGTGAGTAATCTCCAAAAGATGCCCAAAAAAATGGAGCTATTCCAGACTACAAGGATCCTCCCAGAATTGCCCACTGATGGAGATAACACAAAGCTATCAAATCATCTAGCAAAAAAATTTCAAAAAAGAATGATCAAAGCTCCCTCTTTGTCTCCTAGAGACAGACTACTGAAGCATTGCAATGCTTTGATTTTTAGACTTGTGTATTAACTTGTGGCCTCTCAATAATTAATATTTATTAATCTTGTCAATTAGGAGACTTTTGATTTATTGTACTGCATATGCTTCAATGCTTGCATTTATATTACCGACTCTCGCTTTATAAACATGAGAATCATGTTCATCAAGCTTTACTGCTTGGGGACAAGCAAATGTCTAAACTTGGGGGAGCCTAATGCAGGCACAGTACATTATTACTACTTTTCTGTCACATTTATATAGTTTTCATACCTTTTAATTGAATAAAGTTTGTATTTTCAGGATAATTGGAAAACTGAAATAATCACATTATCAATAAAAGTACATTTTTACGCTAAGAATAGCACTGAAACCCTGCAATTTCAGAGATGGATCGTCGAGACGAAGCAGCAGTCAAAGACCCACAGCTAGGGGAGGCTTGTGGGCCCTAGATGATAGAGGGAGGCGGCACGCTGGGCCATCCCCTAGGCTGCTGGCCCACCTAGGGCTCCGTGGAGGTCCCCTTTGACCTATGTCTTCGTCTCCTATAACCCTTCATGACGGCGCATGCAGACAGGGGAGAAACAGATCTATAGAGGGTCGAAAAGAATAGAGAGGGTTCTTCCTCTCGATTCAAGAGGGGAATTAATCTCCACCAATGATTTCCACCATAATCCACTATATTTCATCACAAATCATTCAAGATCATTGAATCAGACCTTTATCACCATGCTCTAGTTTAATGTTGTTATGTCTTGTTCTTTTGTTGTAGATCTATATGATGGTGTACGAATATTGACTGTGCATCACTTGCCTTTATGAACATATAGGTTACACCATTACCGTGTATGGAATGGGGGATGGATACAGCGAGAGCAGCTGATGAGTCTATTTTTTACTCATCTATTTCTTCAAGTTTGATCCTTATTCAAGTCATTTTGACTGGATTAATTGCTGATTTTTAAAGCTAGTAACGACTAATTAATTGTTGGGTTGGGCAAATTTCTCTTTTTGGACTATATGTCTGTAGGATCACTAGAAAAGGGGGCATATATTGAAACATTTGGAAACTACATGTCAAGAAGAGTGCCCACGAAGAAACGATACCCTGAACGGAGTTACCAGTGAGCAAGACGACCAATGGTATGATCGTGGCCGACCGTACCGCTCGGTCGTACCGAGGTTGTACGGCGCTGCCAGGTCAAACCAACTATACTTCAATAAGGGATCTGAGAAGAATCGTGATGGTTATTCCAAAAAACCCTAAACTACGTCAATGATCTATAAAAAGGAGGAAAGATGGAAGAAGAAAATAAAAGGGGGAAGAGAGGAGAGACTGGAGGACCGCAATGGAGGACTGGGAAAGGAGGAACCTCATGTAGCCACCACCATAGCCACCGTAGTTTTTGTACTCTCTCCATTACTATTGCATAGATGCAAGGTTGAAAATGGTTTAAGTATTTTAATCGAAGTACTTTTCTCTTTTATCTCCTTGTTGCAATGTTCTTCATTGATTTAATCTTGGTAATTTCTATGGATCCTAAGTAGTCCCTTATAGGCTTTGGGAGTAGGATTAGCTTACTAGCTTCAAGTTTATTTATATTGGATCATGTTTCTTTTATATCTCATATTCTCAATATGTTCCTCTCGTATGATCAACTTGATAATAGGCGCCTAAGGTGAACATTAGGGAGGACTTGTGCTACCTTTGAATCGAAAGTGACAGTGATGTGAGGTGTAGGGAAACATGTGGAGCCTCTGGGGAGATCGGGCACAGTCACAATGCTTTAAGTGTTTGTCTGGCTCGCACCTTAATAATTTTGGTGACACACGGGCGTCGGCACCGGGGTTGGACAATAGATCCTATGAGTAGGCGGATGTCTGCGTAGGAGATTCTTGGACGTGTCACCCACTTGATTATTTATCTAGATTATCGATGTTATAATGACTGTGCTAGTGACCCATATATTATTATTCTGATCTACAAGTGAAACTCACTCCTAGCCCCATCCCTCATCATATTAGCAATCTCAATTTTATTTCCTCATTTTTAATTTTAGTTTTATTTAATCTGCATAGTTTTGTCTCCACAATTGATTTTAGGAACAATGCCATCTTCAAATCGATGCACTAAGAATTCGCTGACACTCATTAAAATTTTCAAGAACGATCTCAATACCATGATCATTTCCATGACACCTCGATTCTTTAGGTTCGATAAACCTCAAAATACTACCAACAGAAAACTTACTGCAACCGATCTAGTCCTCTTGCTAGGCCAGCATCAGGTCTCTTCAATACCTTCCACATATAGCAGGGGAATTTATGCTATGGTCGGAGAAACCTTAATTATGACATATGTAGTATGTTTGTCTGGCTCGCACCTTAATAATTTTGGTGACACACGGGCGTCGGCACCGGGTTGGACAATAGATCCTATGAGTAGGCGGATATCTGCGTAGGAGATTCTTGGACGTGTCACCCACTTGATTATTTATCTAGATTATCGATGTTATAATGACTGTGCTAGTGACCCATATATTATTATTCTGATCTACAAGTGAAACTCACTCCTAGCCCCATCCCTCATCATATTAGCAATCTCAATTTTTATTTCCTCATTTTTAATTTTAGTTTTATTTAATCTTGCATAGTTTTGTCTCCACAATTGATTTTAGGAACAATGCCATCTTCAAATCGATGCACTAAGAATTCGCTGACACTCATTAAAATTTTCAAGAACGATCTCAATACCATGATCATTTCCACGACACCTCGATTCTTTAGGTTCGATAAACCTCAAAATACTACCAACAGAAAACTTACTGCAACCGATCTAGTCCTCTTGCTAGGCAGCATCAGGTCTCTTCAATACCTTCCACATATAGCAGGGGAATTTATGCTATGGTCGGAGAAACCTTAATTATGACATATGTAGTATGTTTGTCTGGCTCGCACCTTAATAATTTTGGTGACACACGGGCGTCGGCACCGGGGTTGGACAATAGATCCTATGAGTAGGCGGATGTCTGCGTAGGAGATTCTTGGACGTGTCACCCACTTGATTATTTATCTAGATTATCGATGTTATAATGACTGTGCTAGTGACCCATATATTATTATTCTGATCTACAAGTGAAACTCACTCCTAGCCCCATCCCTCATCATATTAGCAATCTCAATTTTTATTTCCTCATTTTTAATTTTAGTTTTATTTAATCTTGCATAGTTTTGTCTCCACAATTGATTTTAGGAACAATGCCATCTTCAAATCGATGTACTAAGAATTCGCTGACACTCATTAAAATTTTCAAGAACGATCTCAATACCATGATCATTTCCACGACACCTCGATTCTTTAGGTTCGATAAACCTCAAAATACTACCACAGAAAACTTACTGCAACCGATCTAGTCCTCTTGCTAGGCCAGCATCAGGTCTCTTCAATACCTTCCACATATAGCAGGGGAATTTATGCTATGGTCGGAGAAACCTTAATTATGACATATGTAGTATGCATTAGTTTGGATGCTAGTTTGCATAATGCACATATACAGACATTACAAACACCACATTAGCACCGATAGATTGCATGGTGGACACTAGTAGAAAACCCCTTCCTTAAGAACAATGTCCTTATTATATTTGCACGCTCTCTTATATGTTCTTTTTTGTTTTTACTATCTTATTGTTCCTGAATTTTTTTTATCTATTGCTCCAATTCCCAATTACCAAAAATATTACTTGCCTTTATTATTCATTATATCTTAGCACCATTTACCAATTTTTTGTGGCACCATTCTCTCCTCGCGGGATCGGCAACCTTTTCTTTTCGAATCTTACTACAATTGAACATGTAGTCTTGTAGGAATCATAGTCAATTGTCAACACCATGCCACTACATTTGCCTTTAGGGGTTATTATGGAATTAAATAACTGTTATCACGTTCTAGCTTGAGTCAAAACATTATCTCTACCTCATGTTTATTGAGAGAGGGTTATAAATCATTATTGAGGACAATGGTTGTTCTATATTTTTGAATAAGATGTTTTATGGCTTGTTACACATTGTGGATGGCTATTTATTTTAAATCTTGATAACGAAACTATCTACAACATTAATTGTAAAAGGCTTTGGCCTAGTGATTTGAATCCTACCTATTTTTGGCATTGTCATTTGGGTCATATAAGTGAAAAGCGCATGATGAAGCTCCATGAGGATGATCTTCTAAAGTCTTTTGATTTTAATTATTCAAACATGTAAGTCTTGTTTACTTGGAAAAATGACCAGACACCTTTCACTAGTCATAGTGAGAGGGCGTTTGACTTGTTGGAACTCATACTTTTTTTAACTGATTATAAGGATAGTTTTCGGGTTTATCATAAAGCATGCTTTGAGGCACTGTTGACCAAGATAGGATTTGCCCTCCGTACAACGGGAGAGATATCTCTAGACCTCTCGAGTGACCGGGTCCAGAAATGTCTGACCATGCTACTCTTTAACCACAACCGAGGATTCTGAGTCACGTGATCAAGAAAGAGTGGTTAAGCTATCCAAACAAGGATGACATTATACTCGCCTTGAGTTTGACCAATATCGTGAGGCAAAGAGAATGCTTATGTAGAATATTGTAGAGGTTCGTCCGATTTTATCTTTATGTGCACTTGGGAATTGGCTATCCTGTAAGGGCCGCTATCAATTAGTGGCGAATACGATACTCGTGTCATGTCTAAGTGCGCATGAACCTATAGGGTCCGCACACTTAAAGGGTTGGACCTAGCTCAGATAGGATCCGAATTAGATCCGGCCTCGATTCCTAAGATGTCTCTGTTCTAGAAACTCATCATGGGACTCCTATATAATGAGAAGGGTTGTCAACATTAGGCATTGTACCCCATTTCGGAGTTTCACAAACCCTAGCTGCCACCCCTCCCACACCCAAGACACGCTGCTCGGAGCTAGCACTCCGGTTGTGGTTGTTCCTTCCCTATATGTGTGGATACCTTGAAAACGTTGTTGTGAGGCTGCGACGCTAGGATGATCCACTACTTCCTGGAGGTACTGCAAAGAGGTAGTGCGAATATGACCACATGGACACGCTATACAACTTTCTTGTCCGCTACTCAGCATGTCAGTAGTAATCCCGTGATCTAAATTACAGTGATTTCTATTTAACACAGTAAAAAAATTAATTTATGCTACCAGCCTACCTGTTCCTCGACAGGTTCCCTGGTGTCACTGCTGTGCGCGCCGACAAGCATAATAACGTCCTCCTCGTCGGGGTTGGCAAGGTCAGTGGCACAGCCAAATGCTCGGCGGCGGGACGAGCCACTCCAGTGAGCTGATGGTGGTGCGTTGCCTCGTCTCACACCTACATCATGAGTGTTGCCCCTCTCTACCTCCATTGTTGCAACTTGCAAGGCAAAGCAAACACAGTAATGATATCCAACTCCTTACCGAGGTGTGAACCAAACAAATCCAGTATTTCTCCATTACACACACTAAATCCTTAGTAGTCACATTCTCTTTGTACTCCCGTTTACAATCCGTGAACCAACACACCATCTATGTTGGCCATCCCTGGTAGTAAGCTAGCTATATATCAAAGAACAAAAGGACGGGCGTAGCGTGTGAGGGTCTGACGGCTTTGTCGCGGGCACCACATGACTGACAAAGACTGGAACCGTGGAACAGATAATATAGCTACACTACACTGCTACGGCACGGATAATAATACGACTACCTGCTACGGCTGCTCCTTTGTCAACTACTTTAACCGCGAGTCCAATTGTTTTGCTTGACTTAATACACTCAGTTAACAAAGATCGATGCATCTGGTCTCTCGGTGGCCCAACAACCAGAGAATTGTTATGAGACACGGACACCTTCATGCATGCGTGGCATTGGCCCTGCATAGCACGCCAACCCCACCCACTTCCCAACCTATCCACTTTGTCCAACGTGTCCGTCGCCCAGCTAGAGAGAATAAAGATCAAACGTGCTGAGAAAAGCTAGCACAAAAAGAGAGAAAGGAAATATAAACGGTGAAAAAAAGGTAGATTTGATTCTTAAGCCCTAATGATGGGGAATAAATTGATTTATTAGGATCAGAGACGTTGAAATCACCTTTCTGATGGGTCTATAAAGTATAAACAAATAATCTAGGCCAGATGCATCGCTTTGATAGTCGATACGTAGATGGTGAAATAATAACCACGAGCACGGTACTATGTTGAAAATGATTTTATATTCCTCAGTATAGACTGACAAGGGAAGGATCACGCTCGAATCATAAAGAAGTACACAAATATTTAAGCAAAGCATCAAAAACAATCACCAACCAACACCCCCAAACCACCCCTATAACTATTTTTTAGCAAAGGCATAAAAAATAGCCTCCACCGAATCCCCATCATCCTCCCTACCTGTCGGGCTCCCCATCCAGCAATGCTCACTTGCTACTTCTAGTGAGCGTCGCTCACCCCCCCCCCCAATCAACCAACGACCGTGGCAGAAGAATCCCTCCCGCCATCTCCCACCAGGTTGGTGGTCTCTCTCCCCCTCTCCAGCTTCCTCTCCCTAAACCGCCCTGAGCAGAGTGGGACAAAGAGGAGAACGATGGTCACGACTAATGGGGGGAAGAACAAGAAGATAAGAATATGCTGCCAGGGGATCGAGAGAGGAAGAGGCTCAAGGGACTGGGCTGCACGTAGACAACATGGATGGAGCTTTGGCATCCGATGAGGAGAAGAGGAACAGGCATAGTGCGGAGAGCAGAGGACTTGACGGACCGGGAGGGGGGAAAGAGACAAACCGAGCTAGGGAACCGGGGAACGAGGGAGTACGTTACAAAAACTTATACAGAGAAGAATGTGCAAGGAAGTGAGGAATATAATGGAACTGGTTAAAAGCTAAAAAGGAGGAAAAAGAACATACACAAGTAGAGGGTTTAGACCATACAAGAAGAAGAGGAGGAAGTGATAGAGACGGGCTGGGGGCTGAACCAGAACAGAGCTCCGAACAAGGCCCGAGTCATCTCTCGAGCAAGTCGGTGGCGCACGCACTCTATACTCGTGAGTCGATACACCATCACTCCGTTGGAGAGACGGGATCGAGGAGGGACCGCCTACGCTGACCGAAGCGTTTTGAACAAAAGGAAAAGGGGAAGAAAATAGGAAAGAAAAGAGAAAAAGAAGGAGAAGAAGGAGAGAAAGAAGAAAGGAAAAGGGAGAAAGGAGAAAGGATGAGGAGGCGAAAAGCAAAAAACCCAAAGGAAAAAAAAAACTAAATGGTCGGAGAAAATAACAAAGAAAAGAGCACCACCGGGTGGGGGGGGTTGGTGTCTCATACCCCTACTCCAATCTTCCTCTCCCTAAACCGCCTGGCCAGCTCAGAGGAAGCAGCCGGTGGAAACCTCCCGAGAAAAGATCGAGGTCTCCGCCGCCAAAGTGCCATCATGGCAACAACCTTCTCGAAGCGATCACGTTCACAAACCGCCATACACGAGCTGATCCTCGAACCCCACCCGAATAGTGACGAGAACTTGCCTTTCGAGGATACTTCAACAAGATGTCAAATGCAT
>JAGXJF010001596.1:0-161792 GCA_019208055.1 Stipa capillata | reverse complement strand
GGACGAGTCTCTGGGTCCGGGGCCTCACGAGCCAGGCGGAGTCGGCTCAGATGGAATCGGCCACCAAGCGGGCGCGGGCGACACTGCCAGCCCTGCGGTACAAGTTACCGCTGCCTGTCCAAGCCGCTGCACCCCAGCCGGCATCCGCCAGCTCCTCCGGGGGTCCGTCCGCCCCGGCGAAGCCGAAGAAGAAGGGGGTCCCTACGACCACCAGGTACGCTTCTTTCGCTTTTCTTTCCCGTTTCAATTAAAAGGGAAAGATGCTGAGTCGGCTTGCACTTTTGTTTTTGTAGAGCCAAAGGAAGCTCTCCGACAAAGGAGGCTTCCAACCCTGGCTCGTCCACGGGGCCGACTCCAACCCGCTATCAGGTTCGGCCTCTCCAGCTCGACCGCGACTGCGCCCAGCGTGCAGACGCCCACCGCCCGTGGCGATGGCGTCTGAGTCGAGGAGAGGGGACGGAGCAGCCGTGCCCCCGACTTGCGGCTGCGCCCAGCGCGCCGCCGTCTGCTGCGCCCGTGGCGGAGACACCGGAGTGATGGGCGTGGGTACCGACCGAGCCGCAGCACCGGCCAATGACCCGCAAACCTCCGTCGACGTCCCGCCAGCAGTGGCGACAACAGAGCCGACGGTGGCGCCCAGCACCGACTCCGTGGAGCCGGCGGACAGGGCCCAGGGCCAGCTCATCACGAGTCTCACCGGTGGTGGAGCGAAGCCTGGTGCTGGCTCCCGCGCCTGCGCCCGAAGAGACGGCACCTCGTTTGTCGAGTAGCCTTGTGCCACGCTGCTGCTGCCGAGCTGACAGCAGGGAGGACCTGGCTGCGGCGACAAAGGGCCACTGACCGCGTCGCTGCCCCGAGCTCTAAGCTTAGGGAGTTTGCTGATGCGGCCAAGACCTTGGCGGACTCGGCCGAGGTTTTGGAATCTTCCGTCGGGGGTAAGTCTTCTCATTCGATCTTCGCTTGATTTTTAACACTGGGAGCACGATCAGTGCACCCAGTGGGTGTAGCCCCCGAGTCTCGAGCCGACTGTTTTGAGTCGCTTGAGACTTATTAACTCGGGTCCCACTGACTCGAATTTCTCCCTTTGTCCAGGCTGCGGTCCGACTCGGCGGAGGCAGCCAAGCGCTTTTAGAGAGGAACGCCTCCCTCGAGAAAGCGTTGGCTGACGAGAGGGCCCAGACCCGGCAACTCGAAGAAAAACTCGCTCCACGGGGAGTAAGCATCCGAATCATTGTAATCGTTTGCCTCAAAATTTTCTTGACTCTAATCTTTTCGAGTCGCAGATGTCGAGGCCGAAATGCCCGCCTGCGCAGACAGTTGAAGGTCTCCGTCCCACTGAAGAAGGTGTCGGGGATGATCGACGCCAAGATGGCCGAGCTTGACAGCGAGCTAAAGCAAGCTCGCGAGACCATGAAGACCGCCGCCTTGCTGCAGTCGGAGCATCAGCAGCTGGCCACTCAGTTTGAGCAACTGACGGCCACCAATCGCGAGCTGCAGGCGCAAGTCGACGGCTTCTACTCGAAGATGACCGAGTCGCGGCAGCGGCATGCTGCAGCCATCGTCGAGTGGGAGAAGCGGGAGTCGGAGCTCATGGGACATCTCAAGAAAGCCAATGAGACCCTGCTCGGTGAGCTTCCGAGTCCCTCATCAACTTCTTTGTCCATGCCCCTGCTTAGTTTCTTGTAATAATTCTAAAGCAAATGCTTGCCCAGAACTGGAGGAGGAGGCAAGGCATGCGGCGCTCCGACTCCGAGCTCTGGCGCACCCGGCTGAATCAACGCTCGAGGCCTTCTGGACACCCGAGTTGATGTCCAGTTGTATCGTCACTGTGGAGGACCGACTCCTCCAGGTGAAGAGCCTCGTTGAACGCATGAAGTCAGCTGCGCAGAGCCTTTGCGCCAAGCTCTGGCCCAACGATGAAGTGGGCTCCAGCATCTTCGCCCTCACCAACAAGCTTTCACAAGGCTCGGCGGAGGTGGAGAAGTGGAAAGAGTCGGCGGCCCGTTCGGGAGCCGGCATGGTGCTGGCGATGGTGCTGGCGCACCACCCTGACGTAGACGTCGACGGGATTTCAGCTGGAGCCCCACTCGACGTAGAAGGCGAGGCGGTCGACCCGTTGAAGCTGCTCCCCCGAGTTCGCCGTGCCGCAAGCCAGATTGTCGAGTTCACCGACCTGGAGGAGCGCGTAGAGGCGACTTCGGAAGAGTAGATGTTTTTTTATTATTATTTTTTGTTTTTTGTTTAGACTCGGTATACCGAGTGAAATTATGTAAAGACTACTAAGTTGAACAAGTAGATTTTTGCAATGAATTTCTTGTGTTATTTTGCACAAGTTGTTTTGCTCATCTGAGTTAGTTTCTACGCCGAGTCCTTTCGCGTGCAGGCCGACCTTTAGCTTTTGCTCTTGCCAACCGGACAGCTGGGTTGCGACTGTAGTTGGGGACGAAGAGTGGGCCTTAGATACCGTACACGTTTACTTAGACGTTCGCGGAGAAAATAAAATTAGAGGAGTCAATACAACCTGAGCCGACTGGCAACACCCAGTGGGTGGAGGTAGCCCCCGGGGATTGCCCGGAAGAATCGAACCAGCGGATATTTGGTGTAGCCCTCAGGGGTTGCCCAAGGGAACAAGCCAGTTTGAACAGTAAGGTCACAAATAAATAACTCCAACCGGAAAGTGTGGAAAAAATAGTTCCCCCTGGGTGCCACTCAGGACAAGGAAATTTTATTCATGATCGAAAAACTGCTAAGTATTGCGAATACAAAGTGTTAAGTAAAAAAGGGACGTAGCTGTGCAACGTTCGAAGTCCTCTCGGTGACTGCTCCTGATGCCGGGTCCTCTAGTCGGTAGGCGCCATTGTGTAGTACTTGGTTGATGATGAACGGCCCCTCCCAAGGCGGCGAAAGCATGTTTTATCTTGGATGAGTCGGAGAACCAAATCCCCTGTATTGAAGACTCAGCCCCGGACTTGGCGGCTGTGATAGCGGCGCAAGTTTTGCTGGTATATAGCCGAACGTGAGAGAGCAAGTTCCCGGGCTTCCTCTAAGAGATCAAGGTCATCCTGCCTTGCCGACTCGGCATCCGCTTCCACATATGCTGTGACGCGCGGAGGGTCGTGGAGGACGTCACTCGGCAGGACAACTTTAGCTCCATAGACCATGAAGAAAGGCGTGTAGCCAGTCGACCGGTTTGGAGTAGTCCTTAAGCTCCAGAGGACAGAAGGGAGCTCGTCGATCCAGCAGCTAGCAGTTCATTCCAGAGGAACCAGTAGCCGGGGCTTGATGCCTTGGAAGATGAGCGCATTGGAATGCTCAACTTGGCCATTCGACTGTGGATGAGCCACCGAAGCATAGTTGACTCGGATGCCATGGTCGTGGCAGAACTGGCGGAAGACTTCAGCGGTGAAGTTCTTGCCATTGTCGGTGATGATACTGTGAGGAATGCCGAATCGGAATACGACCCCCTTCATGAAGTTGACGGTAGTCGGACTGTTGAGCTTCAGGATGGGTTTGGCCTCAATCCACTTAGTGAATTTGTCCACTGCCACAAGGAGGTGGGTGAATCCCCCTCTCGCTTTCTTGAGCGGACCCACCATGTCGAGTCTCCATACGGCAAAGAGCCATGTGATAGGGATGGTCTTGAGCGCAGTAGCTGGCAGGTGTGATTGACGTGCGTACCGCTGACAGCCATCGTAGGTGCAAATGAGTTCCTCTGCATCAGCATGAGCAGTGAGCCAGAAAAAACCATGACGAAAAGTCTTGGTGACGAGTGCTCGCGAAGAAGCGTGGTGACCGCAGGTTCCCGAATGAATTTTCTCAAGGATTGCTCTGCCTTCTTTCGGCAAAACGCACTTCTGGAGAACTCCAGAGGTGCCGCGCTTATAAAGCTCGTTGTTGATGATGGTGTAGGCTCCAGCGCGACGCACAATATGACGCGCCTCAGTCGGATCCTCGGGGAGCTCCTTCCTTAAGAGGTAAGAGAGGAACGGCCGAGTCCAGAGAGGCATGACGGCCAGGACGCCTTCCTGAGCCGAGTCAACATTCTCGGAGCCTTGGGGCGTGACCTCGGATGAGCAGATTGCAGACTCCATCTTGACGGAAGGCTGATGTAGTTGTTGTAGGAAAACGCCGGATGGTACTTTTTCTCGAGTGGAGCCGATCCGAGCCAGGGAGTCGGCTGCTTCGTTGTCGGCCCGGCGAACATGATGAAGTTCGAAACCTTTAAAATGGCCTTCGAGCCGTCGTACGGCAGCGCAATACGCCACCATGGTAGAGTCCTTGGCATCCCACGTCTTCATCACTTGCTACACTACCAGATCCGAATCGCCGCGACATAAGAGTCGGCGGATACCGAGTGAGACGACTATGCGCAAACCAAGCAACAGCGCCTCGTACTCCGCGACATTGTTAGATGCCGTGAAATGGATCTACAACACGTAGTGGAGTTTGTTGCCCTTGGGAGAGATGAGGACGACTCCAGCCCCCGTATCCGCAAGCATCTTCGACCGGTCGAAGTACATGATCCAGTGCTCCGAGTGCACTTCGGGCGGGAGGGACTGGGTTTCTATCCATTCGACAATGAAATCGGCAAGAGCTTGAGACTTTATAGCCTTGCAAGGCTCGTAGTTGATGTCGTGAGCCATGAGCTCAATTGCCCACTTAGCGACTCGGCCCGTGGCATCCCTGTTGCCAATGATGTCTGACAAAGGAGCGTGACTGACCACGGTAACCGAGTAGACTTGAAAATAGTGCACCAGCTTCCGCGCTGCCATGAATACGCCATAGACGAGCTTCTGGTAGTGCGGGTAGCGCTGCTTCGACTCAGAAAGGACCTCGCTGACATAGTAGATGGGTCGCTGCACTTTCTGCACCCAGTCTTCTTCTGCTCGCTCTACCACCAGAACCACGCTAACCACTTGATTGGTGGCTGTAATGTAGAGCAGCAAGGGCTCCCCTTCCATCGGTGCAACGAGGACTGGAGGCGTAGACAGCAGTCGCTTGAGGCCGTCGAAGGCCTATTGAGCTTCGTTGGTCCATTCGAAGGAGTCGGATTTCTTCAGGAGTCGGTAGAAGGGCAGACCCTTCTCGATTCAGTGCTGCCACGCATCCGGTCAGTCGCTGGACAGCCTTCAGATCCTTCGGTTTGCCCATCTTGAGGATGGCCTCAATCTTGTCCGGGTTCACCTCGATTCCTCGTTCGGAAACGATGAACCCAAGTAGCTTGCCTGAAGGAACTCCAAAGACACACTTCTCCGGGTTGAGCTTCATATCAAATCTTCTGAGATTGGCGAAGGTTTCGGCCAAGTCGATCAAAAGATCCGCGTTCTTTTTTGTCTTTTCTACGATGTCGTCAACGTAGGCTTGGACATTTCTGCCTATCTGGTCGTGCAAACACTTCTGCATACATCGCTGATATGAGGCTCCAGCGCTTTTTCAAACCAAAAGGCATAGTGATATAGCAGTAAGCCCCAAACGGGGTAATGAAAGAAGTCTTTATTTAATCTGATTCTTTCATCTTAATCTGGTGGTAGCCTGAATAGGCATCCAGAAAATATAAACACTCACACCCTGCTGTGGAGTCGACTACTTGATCGATACGAGATAATGCAAACGGGTCCTTGGGGCAAGCTTTGTTCAGCGAAGTGTAATCTACACACATTCGTCAAGTCTTGTTCTTCTTAAGAACCAGGACTGGGTTTGCCAACCAGTCCGATTGAAGAACTTCCTTAATGAACCCGGCCGCGAGGAGTCGGGCTATCTCTTCTCCAATGGCCTTGCACCTGTCCTTGGCGAAACGGCGGAGAGATTGCTTGACTGGCTTCGCGTCTTTGGAGACATTGAGGGAGTGCTCGGCGAACTTCCTTGGAACTCCAGGCATGTCAGCTGGCTTCCATGCGAAGATGTTCCAATTCTCACGAAGGAAGTCGACGAGCACGCTTTCCTATTTGGCCTCGAGGTCGGACTGATCTGGACCGTCTTGGACGGATCGTCGGGGTGGACCTGGACTTTCTTTGTGTCCTTGGCCGACTGGAAAGCGGATTCGGACGCCGACTTCTTGCTAGGTGGAGCCTGTTCGAGGTCGGCATTCTTCTTGATGGCCTCCAGCTCTTCCGCCACGATCAGGGACTCGGCGATGTCCGTGCTAGTGATATCACACTCGGTGGAGCGCTCGAAGTCGCCGGTGATGGTGATGACCCCCTTAGGACCCGACATCTTCAGCTTGAGATAGACGTAGCACGGCCTAGCCATGAATTTGGCATAGGCCGGGCGTCCGAAGATGGCATGGTAAGCGCTTCGAAAGTCGACGACTTCAAAGGTCAAGGTCTCCACCCGGAAGTTGTCAGGACTGCCGAAAACAACCTCCAGGGAGACCTGCCCCAATGGTTTGGCGCACTTCCCAGGCACTATCCCGTGGAAGGTAGTGCTGCTGGGACGAAGTTGGGACTCCGAGATCTGCATCTTCTTCAGGGTCTCCATGAAGATGATGTTGATGCTGCTTCCGCCGTCCATGAGGACCTTGCGGAGCTTGAAGCCACCAACCTGCGGATCCACCACCAGCGGGTGCTTGCCCGGGCACGGGACGCGATCCGGGTGGTCAGAGCGGTCAAAACCGACTGGCATCTCCGACCAGTCCAGCCACCGTGGGACTGCCGGGACTGTCGCGTTTACCTCGCGGCATCGCAGCTTCCGATTCCTTTTGGACTCGGATCCCTGGAAGATCATGAGGATGCCCCTCTGCGGGGGATACTGCGGCGCGCTGCCACCCGGAGGGCCACCCTCATCACCAGCGTCAGGAGCGGGTTGTTTCTCTTCCCGGAGGCGCTTTAAGAAGCTGCACTCCCTGGTCGAGTGACCCGCCTGATACTCGGCAGTGCTGTGAAAAGAGCAGGGCTTGTCGAGGATCTCCTCGAAGGTGAGCCTCGGCGCCTTGCGTTGCTGCCAGGGGCGCTCCTTCTTTCGACCGCCATCGCCGCGCTGGGGGCCGCGTTCAGCGGCCGCGACCAAGTCGGCGCCACTAACTCCATCCCTGGCGCCAGCTTTTCGCTTCTGGGGGCGGTTGTCACCACGCTTCCGACCCGAGTCGGTGTGGTCTTTGCGGCTTGAGGACTCGGCTTTTGACTTGCCCTTGTCCTCGTACCGCATTGCCTCCTCACCAGTCGCATACTTGCTGGCGACTTCCATGAGTCGGCCCATGGTCTGAATATTAGACCTGGCCAACTTATGCTTCAGGAGCTCATACTTGACTCCCTGAGAGAAGGCCTGAATGGCCTGCGTCTCAGAGACATCCTCGATGGAGTTGCGTAGCCGGGTCCAGCGCTGAATATAGTCGCGGACCGACTCCCTTTTCTCCTGGACGCAGAGCCAAAGGTCCTGCGCGTTCCCGGGCCGCTTGTAGGTGCCCTCAAAGTTTTTGACGAAGGCCTCTTGGAGGTCCTTCCAATCGTAGATGCTGTCTTCGGGCAAGCTGTTAAACCATGCCCGCGCGGAGCCTTCAAGCATCAAAGGAAGGCTGCGGAGGGCAACGCGTTCGTTGCCTCCGCCAATGTTGCAGGCGACGAGGTAGTCGGCAAGCCAAGTCTCCGGCTTGGCAGTGCCATCGTACTTGTCGACGCCACTGGCGATCCGGAACCGATCCGGGAATGGCTCGGAACGAATCCGCCTGCTAAAGCATAGCGGACCGGTGGAGGCCGAGCCGCCCGGTGGTTAACCTCGTCACCGCGACGCTCAGCCCGCATCCTGGCCGCCCGACGTCCCTCGATGTCGTCCCGAGCGTCACGGACATTGTTTGCCCGGGCTCGGGGGGAGTCGGCTCGACGACGCTCCGCCTGGAGTCGATTGATCTCCTGGCGGGCATCAGGGCGCCGGTTCGTGGAACGGCTCGGCTGCGACGAGCCGTGGTGATGGGGACGACTCGGAGCCGCTGAGGGCCGGCTCCGCGCGGATCCGGAGGCCAGCCGGTCGCTTACCGAAGCAGCCTCATTCTGCTGTTCCACCGCCGTCTTCATCAGGGTGACGACTCGGCGGTAGGTCTCTGCCGCAGGACCATCTACCGGTGGCGGAAGCGAATCAGCCAGCGCGGCAGCCGCAATGAGGTTCTGCGCCGGGGTTTGATAGACCGGGACGCCATCCCGCTCTCGAGCCAAAAGAGAATTGCGAACGTCACGTCCCCTCGAGCGGCCGATGACGCGGCACGACGTGGGTGCTGGCGGGACCCACGAGCCGGGGCTCCGCCATATTCACGTTCACGCGCCTCGAGAGCTGCTTTCTCTTGGTCGACGCGATCCCGCTCCGCCAGGATGGCCTGACGAGAAGCTTTCGATGGCCCTTTTCCACCTTCGACTGGCCAGTAATGGGCGTGCGTAAGAGCTCGTCCATCGCTCCGGCCGTCGCGCCTGACGTGCCTGCCGCACCAGCTGTACCGGGCGCGACCATGTACACTTCGGCCGTGGAGGCACGGCTGTGCGAACTCTCGTACTCGTCGGATGCAGAATCCAGGACGGGCAGAAGTGAGTCGGAGCCGATCATGCCGACGAGCTGGGAAAACTCCTCGCCGTCATATGAGGTCCCCAAGGTGTGGTTGGGTGCCAGCTCCACCCCCGGGCAAGGAACCGGATCTTGAAGGCGAAGCCGGCCGAAATCGTCGGCCAAGAAACGCAAGCTCCCGAAGGAGAGCGTCGCGCCTCTTGGAAATGCGGCGGAGGTAAGGTGCTGTACCGAGTGACCCGAAACACGAGCCTGCCACCAACGACCGGAGTAGATCCCGCCTGGATCGCAACTCCAGCCTGCGCGACCCCTACCTGGCGCGCCAACTGTCGCGGGGATTTCGCGGCAATATACATTTCTAGTAGGATTTGGGGGAGCGCAAGAGGATGATCCAGGAGCGGGTTCACACGAGAGATTTACCCAGGTTCAGGCCCTCTATGGAAGAGGTAATACCCTACTCCTGCTGAATTGTTTAGCAAGCCTCGTGCGAGGAAAGATTTGAGTACAGTGGATGGCCCGTTCCTCTCTAGAAAAAGAAGCCGAAGAAGAAGATCCCCTGCACGGGGTCCTGGCCTTGCCTTATATAGACCCTGGCAAGGCCTGGAGTTACAACTACCGAGTCGCGGTAACGGCACTCTTAATTGGTGCCTTAACTCTACTTAACTGTCGGGATAACGTCTGTCTTCAAGCCTTGGTAACGTCCGGTCTTAATTGGCACCCGGCTGTTACTTCCGAGTGGATCTCGCAGGCCGCGTCTATCCGGGTGGGCCTCTTGTAGCAGCTTTTCGGCCATCCTGAACTTTGTTGGGCCGATTCTCTGTCTTGGGCCTATCCCCTGTGGATCCCGTCGTCAGTATCTACTGATTTTATTAGATTATACTTGAGTATCTACTAATTTCATCTACTGATTTTATTAGATTATACTTGAGTATCTACTGATTTCATCAGATTATACTCCCTAGTGCTGCGAGATTTACTCCTTACAATGTGTCATACTTAGCAAATTTGAGATTCACACTAATATTTCCAAGCTAACTTCTTGGAATTTTTATTAATTTTGTAAAGTTCATTACAACATTAACCATGATGGTTTTAAATTTACTGAACGTAAATTAATTATCTCTGGTTTGCCCATGTAGGTAAACGATGACCGCAAAAGAATTTGAGGAGCTTGCCCTCAATGGTCACAACTACCCTACATGGGCCATGGACATCAAGATCAGTCTTGCATCCCGTGGGATAGCGCGTGCAATCCAGGACCCGGCGACTCCTCTACCGGATGGAGAAACACCGCTGACAGAACAGCAAAAATATGCTGCCTTATACATCATAAGGCACCATATCCACCCAGATCTCAAATCTGAGTACTTGGAGGAGGAATTTCCCAGTACCCCTGTTTCAGGCCCTCAAAACGAGGTATGAACAACAGAAGGCAGTTGTCCTGCCAGAAGCACTCCATGATTGGACTCAACTCCATCTTCAGGATTTCAAGTCCATCGGAGAGTACAATCACGAGGTTCATAAGATTAGTTCCAAACTACGCTTTTGCGGGAAGGAACCTACTGACGTGGAGAAAATAGAGAAAAATTTATCCACTATGCTCCCTTCAGATAGGATCCTTCAGCAGCAGTACCACGCTCGCAATTATGACGTCTATTCCAACCTCATTCATATCTTACTTCAGTCTGAAAAGCATGATGAGCTACTCGCTAAGAATGGCTCTCAGCGCCCAGTTGGGGCACAACCTTTACCTGAAGCTCATATGAATATTGCGAATGGATAGAGGTTTGATGGTGCTCCATCAAATTTCAAGGGTAAGCGAAAGCGCAGTAGGAACAAGAAGCCTAGAAACCCAGACAAGGGGAAAGGCACCGCAAAGCCTAAGTATGACAAAACTAAGCTTTGCAACAAATGTGGGTGCTACACGCACCCCACTGAAAAGTGCAAGACCCCAAAGCATTTGGCTATTCTGTACCAACAATCCTAGGGACTCAGAGCACCTCAAGGGAAAAGGTTTGAAGCCAATTTCAACCTTCATCCAGACAGCGCCAATGGAGATGGTAGTTCGCATGACGTTCCTCCCGGACCGAGCAACACCATGACTTTCCATCAGCCTGAGGACCCTGCCGACACGGAGAACATGATGGTTGAGTATGCCTCAAGCGATATGTTTGGAGACTTCGACTAGTCCCTCAATCTCCTTTGTGATCTATTTATTTTATGTCCATCTGTGATGTTGTAATTAGAATATAAGTATTGTTGTCACTTTTATATTGTATCAGCACATATGATAAAATCAGATTGTATACTATGTACTTACATAAAGATTTTCTTATTGAAAATTCTTTACTTTTCTTTAGATATAGTTCTCTACGGGGATAATCCGATGGAAGAGGAATTATGCCTTGTGGATAGTGCTACCACAAACTCCGTACTAAGGGAGTTAAAATATTTCCAAACTCTGAAAGAGATGATGAGATATTCTAACTATCGCTGGACGCGATATGGTAATTGTTGGCACTGGACGTGCCATATTTACCCTCCCAAGGGGTAGACAAGTGACAATTGAGGATGTTTTGTTGTATCCCGACTCGTCACGTACTCTAATTAGTTATCGAGATATCCGTAAAAATGGCTTTCATATTGAAACCCATGAAGACAACAAAGAGGAGTATCTACTCTTCACCAAAGATTACAGATGTGGCAAGCAAGTACTTGAAAGAATTCCTTCTCTATCGTCTGGATTGTACTATATGTACATCAAGCCCGTAGAACATGTTGCATACAAGGTAATTTTTTCAGAATGTTAACGCGTTCCAAACCTGGCATGATCGCCTAGGCCATCCCGGGATCGGGATGATGAGAAAAATTACTCACTATTCCATTGGTCATAATTTTCTTGAGTCAAAATTCCCTCAATCATCAGACTTCGTATGCACATCTTGTGCCACGGGAAAGCTAATTTTGAGGCCCTCGCACCTCAAAATACAAGCTAAACCACTTCAGTTCCTCGAACGCATTCAAGGAGACATTTGTGGTCCCATCCAACCATTTTCTGGACCTTTTAGGTATTTCACGATCCTCATTGACGCATCTACACGATGGTCACACGTGTGCCTTCTATCCACATGAAACCATGCATTTGCCCAGATAATGCGGCAAGTCACTAAACTACAAGCCCATTATCCGAAAAGTCGAATTAAGACAATTCGCATGGACAATGCTGCAGAATTCTCCTCACGTGCTTTCAATGATTATTGTTTGGCCCTGGAGATTGAAGTTCAGCACTTTGTCCCATATGTCCATACACAAAATGGTTTGGCTGAATCTCTGATTAAGAGGATCAAACTCATTGCAAGACCTTTGTTGATGAATTGCAGCTTGCCAACGTCTTGTTGGGGTCACACAGTTTTACACGCTGCTGACTTAATACAATTGCGACCTACTGCATATCACAGTACTTCCCCTCTGCAATTGGTACGTGGAAATCCTCCTAGCATTTCCCATCTGCGTAAGTTCGGATGTGCTACGTACATCCCGATCTCACCACCACAGCGGACATCCATGGGCCCACACAGGAAACTGGGGATCTATGTGGGGTACAAATCGCTGTCAATTATCAAGTACCTGGAACCCCTTACTGGGGATCTATTTACAACCCATCACGCTGATTGTATATTCGATGAGGAACATTTCCCAGCATTAGGGGGAGATTTCAAGTACCAGAAAGAATGCCCGAAAATTGATTGGAATGCTCTAGCCATTTCATCCTCTGATCCACGTACCCAAGAGACCGAACTCCAAGTTCGGAAAATCATCAATTTGCAACATCTTGCAAATAATCTGCCAGATTCATTTACTAATCTAAAGGGTGCTACAAAGTCCTTAAATCCGGCCAGAAACACGCCCGAAAGAGTGGAGGTACCAATAAAAACCACTCAACTCCCTGTTCCTAAAAAGAGGGGGAGTAGTACGGCTTCTGACCTGGAACCAGCTTCTCGCAAGCAACAAAGGAAATCAAGGAGAAAATCCTCGGAGTCAGTAAATGCAAGTCAACTCAACGTTGACAAACACCCAGTGAAAGGGCAACCTTCACAACCCAGCTCTAGTTTGCGCACACTGGCTGGGCCATCGGAACACCCGGCCTCACGCGTATGGGAAATCACGAAGAGTCATCAAGGGTGTAGAAGATTACCACCAACTATATTGATTCTGGAGAATCATTCAACCGTAAGTCTACGATTGTCGACAATTATTTTTCTGCTACAATTGTAAATACCCTTCTCAATGATCATGATCCGAGGACTATCGTTGAGTGTCAAAAGCTCTCCGACTGGCCTCAATGGAAGGATGCAATACAAGCAGAAATTGTCTCGCTTAATAAAAGAAAGGTATTCACTGAAGCAATACCGACACCCCTCAAAGTTTTCCCTGTGGGATTCAAATGGGTTTTTATCTGGAAATGGAATGAGAACAATGAGGTGGTGAGATATAAAGCAAGGCTCGTAGCACAAGGGTTTACGCAAACCGCATATCTTTACGGGTCACTAGATTCGGACATCTACTTGAAGGTTCCTGACGGAATCCCAATCCCGAATGCAAGCGCAAAACGCAACATGTACTGTGTAAAACTGAACAAGTCATTATATGGCTTAAAGCAGTCGAGACGGATGTGATACAACCGACTCAGCCAATTCCTTCTTCAGAAGGGTTACTCCAATAGCGATGATTGCCCATGTGTCTTTATCAAGAAGTCCTATACAGGATTTTGCATTATTTCTGTGTACGTCGATGATCTCAACATCATTGGCAACACACAAGATATTGATGAAGCACGCAATCACCTAAAGATGGAATTTGAGATGAAGGATTTGGGTAAAACCAAATTTTGCTTAGGTCTTCAACTTGAGCACCTTCCCTCAGGAATCATGGTACACCAAGCTACCTATATCCAGAAAATATTGGAGAAGTTCAATATGGACAAATCCTACCCATCTAAGACTCTCACGGTTGTTCGTTCTCTAGACGTAGAGAAAGATCCATTCAGACCAAGGGATGATGGAGAAGAGATGTTGGGACCCGAGGTTCCATATCTCAGTGCCGTTGGAGCACTCATGTATCTTGCAAATTGCACAAGACCTGATCTTGCTTTTGCAGTGAATCTACTTGCTAGACACAGCACAGCTCCCACCAAACGCCATTGGTCGGGAGTCAAGAATGTCCTTCGATATCTCCAAGACACAAAGGATCTTGGCCTATTCTTTCAGTTTCAGAGAAATCGGGACTCCAATATAATTGGATACATAGATGCTGGCTATTTATCTGATCCCCATAATGCCAGATCACAAACCGGCTTTGTGTTCCTACATGGTGGAACTGCCGTATCATGGAAGTCTTCGAAACAGACTCTTGTGGCAACATCTACCAATCATTCTGAAATAATTTTATTATATGAGGCATCACGCGAATGCGTGTGGCTTCGCAGAATGATAAGCCACATACAACAGTCATGTGGAATTGGTTCTATCGAATCACCTACCATTATGTACGAAGATAATGCGGCTTGTGTTGCACAGATGCAAACAGGATACATCAAGAGCAATATCACTAAGCATATTGCCCCTAAGTTGTTTTTCCCCCATGAGCTCCAGAAAAGCGGGGAAATAAACATCTTGCAAGTCAAATCATGCGACAACCTCGCTGATTTATTCACAAAGTCTCTACCAACTTCTACATTCCAGAAATATGTTCATGATATTGGTATGCGACGACTTCGGGATTTGCAAGGATCAGGGGGAGTATCTTCCTAACTTATTCATGTTCAAAGCATCATATTACACTCTTTTTCCCTATATGAGTTTACTTTTCAGGTTCTCATCAAGGTTTTTAATGAGGTAATATCAACATGAGATTACATGTCATATTTTTCATTTTCCCCACCGGGGTTTTTAGGAAAATATATACGACATATTTATTGTCCTCGAAGCTCTATGGGTTTTCTCGTATTGAGTTAAATGAGACAATAATCATTATATGCTGTGTCATTTTCTCCTTATTTTTTCATTGGGTTTGAAGGAGTTTTAACGGCATATCGGACACTATACTCCTCACATTTTTCCCACGGCTTTTTAGAGGAGTCACTATTCAAGATGATGATGATATATGGACAAGTGTAGATTAAGGGGAGTGTTAGAGTTTAATTAACATGTGTTAATTATGGGATAATTTCTCCTTGTATTAATCGCAGGCGGTTGCCTCCCCAACAGACACCTCTTCCAATATTCGCGTCTGTTTGCTTGTGTCTCCTTAAAAGACGCATCCTTCAAAGAGACATATCTTTTGGGAATAGTAACTGTCATTCTTTGTACTCATATATATATTTGTAATCATCAGTGTATCAATATAAGAATCATATTTGATTGTGTCCAAACGTAGTTTCTATTCTGTTCTACGTTTCAATTCTAAACAAACGTAACTACGTGAAAGGAGGCGGGAAGTGAACGAGAAGAGAGGGAAGTGAACAGTTCGCACGGCCCAAAGCATGGCCGCGCGCCAACGACCGATATACAAAGGCAGAGAGTTGAGTGGGGCGGGCTGGGAGAGCGGGACGCATCATGCCCGCCCGGGGTACGTGTTAACCTGCCGTGCTCGCGGATGGGATGGCCAGCGTGCTCCCTGGGTGGCCGGCAGGTGGCCGACAGGCGCCGGCCGCGGCAGGGGAAGGCCGGCCGATCTAGCGCGCGCGGAACGAGGCGGAGGCAGTGGCCTGTCACTGGAGTGTGGTGGCGACGAGCCCGTCAGTGATGTCCGGGCGGAGGCACGTGAGGTGTCTCCGGCGCGACCATCGAGGCTGTGGCGTGGTGGTGGTTTGCGGGATGGGCGGGCTCGGGTTCTCGGCTGGATGGCCGGAACGGACGAGGACCACGGGATGGGTCAAAAGCGCAGCAGGCGGACATTCTCTGCCCTACGTGATTGGCCATAAAGGATTTAATTGAAATTTACTGTAACACGTACCACTTCAATTCCCAGGAGATCAGGATAAACGCAGGTGTATAAACGGGGACCGATGACGTATGCCTGTAGAAAGAATTGGTGAAAGATTAAGTGCATTTGGTGACTAGTTGATACTCTGATGTTACATTTCTAATGTCCACTAGTGATCTCCCTGCCGCCATCAAATATTGCGAGATAAACCAAAATAACCGTGACAAAACAAACTCTACAATAGAGAAAATAATTTGCCAGATGGAGATAGCTGTATACTGTTGAAATAATTAACTAATTTTTAAATTATACTAATCTATGAAATCACAAAATACGATATGATAAATATTCTAGAGAATATATTTACAGAAGCATTTCCAATCAAACTACACATGCTAGTGTATTTAATCATCAGAATTTCATCAAAGAGCCTAGGCATGCTAGTATCTAGCTCATAGCTTAAGACTATTACGAATAGAGAGGCACAGAACGTACGTGGCGTTCTTTGGGAAGATAGCAGCACCGCTATTGTTGCCGTTGTAACCCGCCATGTAGTCGTTCGCTTGATAAAGAGGAAGTAGTCGTACCGCAACACCACCTCGTTTCAATTAGCAGCGTGAAGTAGTCAAAGAAGGCAAGCCGAACAGCAGCGGACAGTCGCGCAGAGCGCTCCCAAAAAATCTTATTTGCCTTCTCCCGGTGCAGGATCTCAAAGGCAAGGGTTCCGGAGGCCTGTCCTCCTGTACGCCCGTGCACATAGACGCCAGGATGGAGTAGCACTTATGTGGCAGCATAATACTAAGAACTAAACACTTAGAAAGAACTATGCTGCACTAAGAACTAAACACTTAGAAAGAACAAGCTTCACTCGAGGTTCACGCTCACGAAGAGATAGAACACAAGAGGGCTCTTTGTGGGAGAGCAAGAAAAGCTCTAAGGCTTGATGTGCAATGAGGGCAGCCCCCTCCTCCTCTTTATATAGACTAGCTCTCTCCTCCATTTTCTTTCCACCAGCAATATGGTACTAAACCAATTACAAGTGTTAGCAATTTAATTGGACCTTTGGGATTTTCAGGAATTTAATTAATGGGCTAGCTAGGCCCAATAATTCTAACATACTCCCTCTGATTCATAATATAAGCAGTTTTAGGTTTAGGCACAAGAATTAAGGAGGGTTAGTTAATGTACCAAATGACACTATTATCCTTGTCTCTCATGCAATAAATAATTCAAGATATGCAAACATAATAAAAGAGCTCATTAACCATAACAATTAAAGAGGGGTAGATTAGAAAAAAACTAATATAAATGTGCATTGGAGTCTTAGAACTATTTATATTTTGATAAACCTCTTGAATTCTAAAACTACTTATATTATGAATCAGAGGAAATATACTCTTATCGAGATCCTTCTCCACAAAATCCTTGTTGGAGACGAAGATAGGAATGAATTCAGTTGTAGCATGTTGCCATCCCTAATCTCCATCCCCCAATTTTGGTGGGGGTGGTCCAACGCCTTGGCGGCTATCGGCCCGGCCAAAAGATCTCGCCACATCGCTGTTGCTTCCTTCTTTTTCCAGTTTGCCTTGTCGTGGTCCTTGGAGCCACCGACGCTCGAAGACCGTGAGCAGTAACACTGAGCATGAGCAGGAACAAACCTAAGCCACAATCCCAGGATTATTCCCGTGCCCGCAGGCAAACTAAACTCCCTACACTCCGGACGAGGTTGGCTGACGTGTGGGTATCTCACTGCACCATACCTTCCGGGAGTACATATTACAAATTCGGTAGCACAAGCTGTTCAGTGTTCACTCGTACTTGGCTATGCATTGCTATCAATTCTCGTCACCGTCGAGGATGATCCAACCAAGCGATCTCGATCGAAGGCTGCATAAGTCGCAGAGATATCTATCGCGCGCGCGTAGCCATCGAACCTTGCTGATCGCTACCAGTACGCTCTAAAAGCCAAGCGCTACAGTCCGATATTCGAATCATCACCGGCCTCGTCGTCCACGTTCCGGCTGGTTCTCGGATGGAATAGAGAGCCGACATGTTTGAACCTTGGCACACACCGACGCCAGTTAATACCGTGATCGCCACGGCATCCGGATATGCACCGCCCTACGAGGTGGGAGCATCGCCCGATTTATCCCGATCAAACTGTGTTTGGCTAGTTGCCATTAATTCTCGATCGAGGACGATGTGACGAATGACGGCGCATTTGTGTACGCGTCATATCAGCTGCGTCAGTGTCGATCGAGCACGCGCATATGGCGTGGATCGGAATTAATCTCGCGAGATCAAGTAGTACAATGTTGCTTTCTAGTTTGATCGTCGTAAGAAAATGGCTTTCGAGCATATTCCGATCAAGACATTCCAAACGTTATTGACCGGCAACAAATCAATCCACCTACGGGACGTTAAGCAATCTCGCAAGGTGCTTTTGCACCCGCAAGAATCCGGATGAGGCCTCCTCCTTAATCTTGGCAACGAGAACACTCAACGTAGTAGATTAATGTCGATTTAATCTAGAAGACCCTCTCCTTCCAGATCTCCTAGGTAGTGAGCATCTCAACTGACCTTATAATTTTCAGCAGGACGCACCCCAATGGTAAAGTTGATCCACCACTCGTCAACAGTCGCTCTCAATCCCTACATGGAGGGTTCAAGCTAGGTGCTAATTGCATCCCGGATCAGCTTTACGTAGCGGCAATTGAATAGAAGATGCGCGAAGGATTCTTGGCTGCGCCAAAAAGGATGCAGAATCTGATTAGGCCAGCCCTGGGTGTCGAAACGGTCCAGAGTCCATCCTCTACGTCCTAATACAGAAGCATCTAAATAAGACATCTTAGACAGTTTATAGAAACCATCATAGATGAATATCATTCAAGACGGTTCAGCAAAACGTATCGTTAAAAAAAGAGTTTCCTTCATGAATCATCTTAGATAGGTCTATATCCAAAACGGTTTAATGTTTGAACCGTCTGAAATATAGTTCATAAACTAAACCGTTTAGAATATCGATCCATCTGAGACGGTTCGCAAAATGAACCATCTCAGATTGGTTCACAACCTAACATTATGAACTGTCTCGAGTTTACGTTTGTACGTAAGACCAGCGTTCGACCAGATATAATTAGGAAACACTAGATTTGTCTGGTTGGTGGTGGCTAGTGGACGATTAGGAGCGATTTTCAGGATTCAATTTTAAATTATACCTAGTGATTGGAGATCCAATTATAGTTGGTTATCAAAGGTTAGTAGCGGATTATAATTACGTTATATTCATTATCTTCCATGTTAGTTGTGTCAAAAGAGAGAAAATGATCATTTTCATTAAAAATTAGCTAGGATGCATGGATAGTTATATGTGTTAGAGAGTAGATGATTATTAGATCACTAGAAAGGTCTAGGGTTTTAGAACTATACATAGAATTTATAATTTGTATGCACATATTTATGGTGAAATATAGTTAGCTTTTTGGTAATGAAATAATTCAAAAGAGAGAACTTTAATTTAAATTGTACTTTACATCTTGATTCTTGTTATGGAGAGAACTGTAATAGAATTTTTATATTCAAAACATAGATGGATCGAAGGTGGATGTACAATGAGAGACTTTTTAGTGACGCTTACATCAACGACGTTTCTTCTTTTAGAAGAGCTGCCGAGGAGGATATGGTAAATAAGGGGAAAGAATGGATGTATTGTCCATGCTCTGACTGCGATAATGCTAAGATATTTCAGAACTCAAAGCATATCGAAGCCACTTGATCCAAAGGGGTTTCAAGCCAAGATATACATGGTGGATTAAGCATAATAAAGAGGAGGTCATACAGGGAGACAATAATAACGTTGTCGACAATAGTCAATGATATGCCAGAGAAATTCAATGATGATATGCCAGATGAGGGTGATTGTGCTGGCGGTGATCAGATGTCAGTTGATGAGGATGTGTTGCCCAATCTTGATCAGATGTTGCATGATATAGAAGAAAACCATAACGACAAAGGGTATAGTCAATTTTTGGGATTGTTGGGGGACTCGAAGAAACCTTCGTATTTTGGATGCAAGGGAAAATACTCAAGGTGTCAGATGTACTTGAACTTTTGAAGCTAAAGGCTGGCAATGGATGGTCTGACAAGAGCTTCACAGTGCTATTAGATCTCTTGGTGGACATGCTACTAGACGGTAATGAGCTGCCCCAAACAACCTAAAAAGCCAAGAAGGTTTGTTGTCCATTGGTAATGAAAGTAGAAAGAATACGTGCATGCCTGAACGACTGTATCCTTAGCCGTAAAGAGTATACAAAATTGTATTCATGTCCGGTGTACAAAGTATCTCGATACAAGTGTAAGAGTCAACCAGAAAATGGTGAGGATGGCACCAAGGTGATGAAAGGAACTCTTACCAAGGTTGCGTGGTATCTGACTATAGTTCCTGGTTTGAAGCATTTGTTTGCAAACCAAAAGGAGGCAAAATTAATGTGCTGGCACGCGGAGGAGCATAATAACAATGGAAATCTATGGCACCCCACTGATGCAGCCCAATGGAGAAACAACGATAGGAAGTATGAAACATCTAGTAGAGAAGTGAGGAATATAAGGTTTGGATTGAGTAACAATGGAATGAATCCCTTTAACAACATGAGCAGCCAACACAACACCTGGCCCGAAAATATCAGTAACTACAACATTCTACCTTGGTTGTGCATGAATCGAAAGTACATTATGATGGTCATATTTATCCAAGGTCCAAAGCAACCTGGGAATGATCTTGATGTGTACCTTGCGACATTGGTGGAATATCTAAAAATTTTGTGGGAAGAAGGGGTAAAGGTTTAGGATGCAAACAAATGTGAATACTTTACCTTACACTACGTGTTGACTGTGAATGATTATCCTGTCTTCGATAACATGTCAGGCTAGTGTATTAAAGGACTTAGGGTTTGTGTCCAATGCTTAGAAGATACAGCAAGTGTGTGACTGAACAACTCACGCAAAATAGTATATATGTGTCACCGTCGGTTTTCTTCGGAGGAGTCACACATACTGCAAAATGACAACTCAATTCGATGGTGAAACTAAACATGGTATCACACCAACAACTTTTAGTGGGTCAGAGGTCTATGACATGGTTAAGAATATCGATGTTGTGCTTGAGAGGGACAAAATAAATCAAAAAAGCCATTTGAGAAGAGCATCTGGAAGAAGAGATCAATACTTTAGGACTTACCTTACTACAAAGATCTTGAAGTTCGTCACTGCATCGATGTCATGCACGCAGAGAAGGATATATGTGACAGCGTGATCGGCCTATTACTGAACATTCGTGATAAAATAAAACAAAGAATAATGCTAAGACATGTTTGGACTTGGCCGATATGGGCATCAAACCTGAGTTAACACCAAAAAAACCGATAAAGGCCAAATGTACCTCCCTCCTATTTGTTACACTCTATCCAAGACCAAGAGAACTGAATTGCGCCAATTCTTGCATATTAAAGTTTCATCTGGTTACTCCACAAACATAAAGAAACTTATTTCCATGGAAGACTTGTAACTAATTGGCATAAAGTCTCATGATTGTCACATGCTGATCGCCTAGATGCTCCCAGTTTCAACCAACAATATTCTGTCGATCATTTTTTAGGAGACAATCATATTCTTTATTTAACACAATATCCAGAAAGTCATCGATCCTACTAGATTAAACAATCTGCAAGAGAAGGTGCTGAAAACTCTATGCCAGTTTGAGATGTATTACCATTGTCTTTCTTCTATATAGGGGTGGACATATAACTCGAAACTCGTGAGTTAAACGAGTACTCGGAAACTCGACTCGACTCGGCTCGAACTTGTTCCTTAACGAGTCGAGCCGAGTTGGACTTTTAACTCGTTAAGATAGAAAGTTAAACGAGCCGAGTTACCGAGTACTCGAGCTACTCGTTTAACTCGTTTACCTGGAAGGCCCGAAAAAATTTGGTAGCCTGCCAATAACATTCGGCCCAACTTCTCAATTTGGCCCAACTTTTATTGGCTACTACATGGGCACGTCTTAATGAGTAATTAACGAGTTAAACGAGCTACTCAAGTAATTAACCAGTCGAGCCGAGTTCGCATTTTAGCTCGTTTCGTTAACGAGTCGAGTCGAACTGGCTCGTTAACTTAACGAGTATTTACGAGTCGAGTTGAGTCGGCTTGATTGCCACTGCTACTTCTATAGCATGGTCCATCTCATTGTTCACCTTGTTTATGAGATAAAAATGTGTGGACCCGTGTTTCTACGGAACATATATCCATTCGAGCAGTACATGGGAATTCTTAAATCCTATGTGCGGAATTGATCTCGGCCAGAGGGGAGTATTGTCAAAGATTATGCTTTAGAAGAGGTTGTTGAGTTCTACGTGGATTATATGGCTCGGGTCAAACCGATTAGTGTGCCTCAATCTCACATATAGGTGAAACTGGATCGGATTCGGTTAAGATAGCGCTCGTACCATATTCTATTTCATATTTTTTTTCTCGAATTCAGAAGCGGATCGGATAGTGTTCGGATATGGATATGAATACGGATAATTTCATAATCGGATATGGTACGAAAACGGACCGGATGCAGACCGGAAACGGACAAAAAAGTCGGATAGTACACACATACGAAGAGAAATAGATTACATACAGACCGGATTCGAAAGCCACGTAATTTAACGCCAGATTTGATCTCGCCCCGGAGCTCACGCGCGCGCTGATCGCGCTAATTACTCGTGTGCGCACGGACGCCTGCATGGCCAATCGGAAGAAAAGAGAAGCGCATGCCGTGGTTGGTTCCGTTCCTCTCTTCCCGTTGAGTCTCCGCATGCAACAGCTGAGTTAATTCCCTCGATCTGTGTGAACAAAACGGCAACTGAACTGGTGTGCTCCGAAGAGAATTAATTACCATGGCCTAATAAGAACGGACGGGCCTTAGTTGCTCGCTGGCCTAATAATCCCGGACGGAGGGAGTATTGAGTATCAACTTTGGAGTGGGTTGGTGGGCTTGGCTGCTTGGGTCTGACTGGACTGTGGCCCGATGGGCTAAAAATCGGATAATATCCGATTTAGCTCTGTCGGATATCCGTTTAAAAATTCCGGATAATCCAATATCCAGTAGATATTTGCAATACCATATCCGATACCATATCCAATTTCAGATATCCGAATATGAATCCGTATCCGATCGGATAGCTCATTTCTCTTCCCATATCTGATTCCACCGGATACAGATATGGTTTTATCCGGAAATTATCCGATCCGGTTTCACCCTTAATCTCACCATAAGGGGAGACTTCAGGGAACCCAAACCATCAGAGGGAAAACAATCAAAACTAATCAAGATACGCATGCTCTAGCCCATTTTACGGTCTTGCAACACATGAGCATAGTGTCCCCATATATTAAAGGCATGAGGCCAAGATAAGGCAAGAGTATCCGAAAGTGACATATGCTCGGAGGATGAAACAGCACAACATTCAATTCAACAAATGGTTCAACAAGCGAATCTATGAGGGATCATCTAATGATACTCTAACATGGTTGGCAAGAGGACCATCATTTACAATTATTGCTTGG
The DNA here is from genome assembly GCA_019208055.1 of Stipa capillata. Classification (NCBI taxonomy): domain Eukaryota; kingdom Viridiplantae; phylum Streptophyta; class Magnoliopsida; order Poales; family Poaceae; genus Stipa; species Stipa capillata. The sequence continues at coordinate 138,716 of JAGXJF010001596.1, read as the reverse complement.
CAGCGATACGACATAAATGGGTATACATTTTATACAAAGGCTCAACATGCAAAGAGCACCTACCAGAACAACAGTGTCTGTATAGACGCCCGATATACAACTGGGAAGAAAATATTCTACTATGAGTTCATAAATGAGATTTGAGAGCTCGATTACATAAAATTCAAAGTTCTCTTGTTCCGGTGCTGTTGGGTCAATTTGCAGCATGGAAAAGTTGACAAGTATGGCGTCACCACCGTCGACCTCGACCATGTCGCATACAAAAACGAATCATTCGTTCCTGCCAACCAAGTTGTGCAAGTATTCTATCTAACCAACCAAGCAAATAAGGAGCTGCATGTAGTTATGCAATGGAAAAGGAGGACTGTCAAAGTTGAGAATATAGTGGACAAAGAAGAATTCAATCAATTTGACGAGTTGCCACCTATCAGAGACCACATAAGGGTCGAGAAAGAACAACCTGACAAAACTTGCTACAAACACGACGATCACTTTGAAGATCTAGTGTTTAAAGGAAATATGCTAGTGGAGTGATGAATGAAATAGTCATGTCATGGAGTGATGAATGAAATTGTCATGTCATGGAATGATGAATGAAATATATATGTATCATGAAGTGTTGTTTATAATAATTTGAGATGTTAGGTAGGTGTAATTATTAAAATTTAAATAAAATAACTAAATGTAAATAATTATGATATGTAGGTAGGTGTAATTATTAAATGTAAATGGAAATAACTAAATATAGATAATTATGATATGTAGGTAGGTGTAGTTATTAAAATGAAAATGAAAATAACTAAATGTAACTAATTGTGAGACATTTGGTTGGTGTAATTATTACAATTTAAACGAAAATAACAAAATGTAAATAACTATGACATGTTAGGTAGGTGTAATCATTAAAATTTAAATGAAAAGATTTAAATGTAAATAATTATGATATGTTAGATAGGTGTAAGTATAAATGAAAATATGTAAATAATTACGACATGTTAGGTAGGTGTAATTTAAATGAAATAAAGAGAGGATTAAATAATAGAGGATAAGATGAGAACAATTAAAATAGATATCTCAGACAGTTCCTCTGGACAAACCATCTAGGATTATAAATATCCCTGTTTCATAATCCTAGACGATTGGATATCCTAGATGGTTCTCTTGCCCGAACTGTCTTGGATAATCAACCCATTATATTTGGGCTAAGGTTTCCTCGCGCTTGCATCATTTCAATCTCAAACACCCAAGCACCCCTTTGTTTGCCTGCATCCTCCGACGCCTCCTCCTCACCGAGACAACAAGATCAGGCCTTCTCCCTCCTCTCTCTGATCTGCACATGATTGTGATCAGGGTTGTAATGTTGGGGGAATTTGTTGGTGAATGTGGTTAGTTAGGGTTCTAACTAGGGCGACAAGAACAATGGATGATGATAGTTGTTGGTGAATGGGGATGATAATAATTAGGGCAACATGAACATGGTTAAATAGGGTTATAATTAGGGCATGAAATATATTTTTGCTATGAATGTTTGCTATGCATATTCAAAAATTGGTCATGTTCATACTCATGTATTTTTTTCTAATGAGAAAATTAGGGTTTGTATTAGTTCCAATTTTGGCTATTAAAATCATAGTTTTTTATAGGATATGATTTTTAAATTATTTGGTAGGCCACTTAGGAAATATTGTGTTAGAGGGTAGTTAGCTAAGTTTCAGTGATAATTAGCGTTGGTAGTGATAATTTTAGTACTATGATTATAATTAAGTTATGTTAGTCACTCATGAAGTATGGGATAATTTTTTTTTGTAATTATGTGAATGAGAGAATTTGCTATTTTTTTAAAGATTTTTTCCCATGATTTATTGCTGTCGAGATCGCCAAGATTGCCCATGTCACCGAGAATGTTTGACTCTTCAGCGGCAACTAAGATCCACCGTGGTAGAAAACCAACGGAAAAGCCCTCAGGCCACTATGTAGTCACGAGGGTCGCTTCTATTTATGTGGCTCCAACATCTTCGGAGTGAGCTGCGACCAAGTTCAAGACTATATGCGGGGTATTAGCAAGTGAACAGGTGAAGATCACATTAGACAACTGGAACAAACTTACTGAAGCCACCTTCTCGTGGACGAAATAATGCAATCCTTCGAGGTGCCCAATGAATGGAAGGAGGGTGTGCAATGAGTTACTTTGATGGCTGCTAAGTCATGGGAACAATTCAAGTATTACCTCGTGAAATATTATGTAAGGGAGAAAAGGAGCCCTTCGAGAAGTACCTGTGCGTGAAAGAAGCAGGCTGGAAGCCTTTGTGGCAATGAAGATGACGCTTGAATTTCAATGTCAAAGTGAAGAACACAAGGCCCTCATAGCAAAAAACATAGCCTACCATATACTAGAAACACGCGGGTACATGGGTAAGGGAAAAATATGGGAAAAAGGACGAAGAGTTACGCTGTTGGGGCTTCGAACCACGATTTTCCTATGGGCGTATGTGGTGAGGAGTTAGGCTTACAGATCGAAATACCTCTTTTATTCAGAGATAAGCGATGATTAGCTTTTGCTATTCTTTCAAATCGAATCTTTTCTTACAATCGGTGAGCGATACGGGCTAGGGATCAAGATCAATGGTTTTGGCAATCTTATTTGCAAAATAAATGTCGACATTGGCTATATTTCTATTCAAAGATTCACATGTTTCTATATAGTTTATGACCATTTCTTCATGGAGCACTTCTTCTTGCGCTTCCCTTTGCTCATCGCTATTTCCCGCAGCTAGAGCAAGATCCTTTAGTTTTCTTGTGATGATGTGTGCGCACACATCTCCGCTAGGTGCTTCCTCCAAAGGAAGGTTCAGGTCAGAAATATTTTGTTCTGTATTTGTGTTAGGTCTCAACCTGTTCCTCTTATTCTTTGGGAGCACTTTTATGGGTTTTTAAGTCCTTGCCCTTTTCACCGAGCGTCTCTGAGTACTTGGAACACGAAGGGCCGAAGTTCTCGTCCTTTTATTTTGAGGCCTTTGGACAGGAATAGATATACCTTCATCATTTCTTGGTATTTCAACCCTCTCTGGTGCATTGCATACATGCACATCCGAGTTAGTCACAGATTTCAAATCACTAAAGTGATCTAGCAGGTGATTCGCTAATTCTTGCAAATCAATTATTTTTTGGACCTCTCTGATTACTTCATAATACGCGGGTCATGCGCTTGGATCATCATGGCTTGTGTCGACGAGTAAACGTCTCTAGCGGTGGTCCGAATGGACCCCCTTGTTGGTTCGGCCTGGGGCGATATAGAGTTCTTCTTATGAGCCGGTGATGGCGTTTCAAGGATGAGGGCGGTTATGATGCTTGATGCCGGAGACACAGGGATTTTTCCAGGTTCAGGCCACCCGGAGGTGTAATACCCTACGTCCTGCTTCGTTGTGGGTGTATTGATCCTATCAAGATTACAGGGGTGTTCTTCCTTACAAACAGGCTAGCTGATCTTCTAATACCGAATAAAGAAATCTAACCAGCGCCCCTTTTTCTCTCTGGAATCCGAACCCTTTGCATGGTCTGGGAACTCCCCTTATATAGCCGGGGGTTCACCACAGAGGCCAAGCAAAGGCTATTGCACCTGGTATCGTGAGCGCTAAGGAAACGCCTACCTCTTCATTTAATGCGCCGCGCCGGTGTTCGCGCCGCGTGTCTTCTCGCCATGCCCTCCGCCGCTGACAGCTTTATGCTCAGTGGGACCCGCGAAGAGAGGCTTGCCGGGCCCCTCCTGACTAAGTCGGTGAAGTATCCGCCCCTGGGCCCCGCGCGTCAGCGACCAAACGCGGGCCACGAGGCGCGCGGTGATTTGACCCAAAGGGGCGGAAAGGGGTGACAGCGACGCGGGCGCGCGGGGCAGCGCGCCTGGCCGGTCAACAACCCTGTCAGACGGACCCCATCCCCTGACAGGGGCTATGGCAAAAAGGGATTTGCCCTGCGGGGATGGGACTGGCCTGATCGATATCATGCCCATACGGGACTTTAGCATTTAATGCCTGAATGACAGGCATTAAATGCCTCTGCCGGGGACTAAGGCTTATGGAAGAAGCCAGCTTACTGCTGCGGCAGCCCGGAGGAGGGCCCCACAGGGGGGCCCCACGACCCCCGAGCGCTACCTCCCCCGAGCAGCCCCTTCGGCCTCGGAGAGCGCCAGCTGTCCCGGACTGCCTTGGCCGACCCCGGGCGCTCGGGGAGCGTCCGTCGGGGGGTCGCTCGGGACTCCGCTCGGGGGAGGTGCTCGGGGGGTCCGCTCGGGGACCCTCCCGAGCACTCTTCTGGGCCCACGCCTTGCGGGATGCCGGTCGCTCGGGGAGAGGGCCCCGATCGCTTCCTTGATTCTTGGGCCTTGGACCCTCGGGACCGCAAGGCCCTTAGATGGCTCGCACGAACGTGGCACTCGGGGGAATCCCCCGAGTGCCCGGGTTTGACCACCGGGCCCACCTGCTTCTCCAGCGGGGCCTTTGCCGATAAGGCCGCCACGTGTCACGCCCTGTGGCCTCTGGTTGGTCTGCGCCGGCGGTTTCGGGGGACCGTGGGCCCCATTCCGCCGACAGTAGCCCCCGGCCTTGTCTTCCAGCGACGGCCCAATGGGCCGCGACCCGAAGGACCGCGACTGGGGATAAGGCCTTCTTTTTTATTTAACGGGCCAACCAGAGAGGTCGGCCCATCTTCATGCGCCCTGCCGAGGAGCGCTTTTAATGCGTGCGTGCGGGGTGGAAGGGGCGGCCAATCCGCTCTCTCCACCTGGCGGCGGCGCTTCGGTTTTTGCCCCGCGCGGGAAAGGCGCGCGCCTTTTTATGCCGCGCGCAGGCGGTTGCGTGCCCCGGGTTTCGTGCGACTGCGCTTTTACTGCGCGCGGCAGTAATTCCGCAGGCCATGATTGCACGCCCTCCGGGTTTTGCGCGGCCGCAGGCCCACTGTCAGTGGCAGCGGATTGACAACTGACAACCCACGATCGCGCGGAAGATCAACGGGCGCGGGCGGTCTGCACTTCCGAAGCCCTTTTTTTTCCTTAAAAAGAAAAAACGGCCCCGCACCTTTTCGACCTTCCGGATTTTGCGCAAAACACTTTGCTCCCAAAGCTTTGGCGCTCTTCTCCGTCTTCTTCCTCTCGCCATCCGAAAAGAAAAAACCATCTTCGCCACCTTCGCCTCTTCCTTTGCCTCTTCCTTCGCCACCATCCCCGCCGCCATGACTCGCCGCCACACCCGATCGACCCCCCTGGCGCAGGACGCCGATGACGCCGTGCTCCCCAAGTCCCGCTTCCTCAATGAGGAGGCAATGGACAAGGTTCGGAAGGTAGCGGTGCCGGAGGGCCGGCCGCACCCGACAAGGGTTCGGCCGGCGACGTACCCGCCGGCGCCGCGAGCGGACGAGACCGTCATCTTCGCCAGCTTCCTCGCCGCCGGGCTGCTTCCGCCGTTCTCGCCCTTCTTCCTGGAGGTGCTGGAGGCCTACGGCATTCACCTGCTGCACCTCACCCCCAACTCCGTGGTGGTGCTGGCGATCTTCGCCCACCTCTGCGAGATGTTCGCGGGGGTGATGCCGTCGGTGCCGCTGTTCCGGCACTACTTCGTCCTCCGCTCCGTCGGGAGGAGCCGGGGCTCGGCTCGGACGGAGGTTAGCGGGAGCGCCAACTTTCAGCTTCGCCCGAAGCTCGCCGACCCTTACATCCAGCAAACGCTGCGGAACAAGTGGGACGACTGGCGTCAGATGTGGTTCTACATCAACACTGACCCGGCGCAGTCGCTCACTCTTCCGGAGGAGCCGGCGAGGCATGACAAGTCGTGGGATAATCTCGCCGAGAATGACAACGAGCTGGTGGTGATGACCCTTCGCATCTCCCAACTCCGGGAGTTGGGGTTGACTGCCACCATGGTCGTCGGCGACTTTCTGCGACGCCGGCTGGCGCCGCTGCGGAAACGCGAGCGGCCGGCGTGGATGTACACCGGGGACATGGACGTCACCCGGACGGAGGTCGGCGCCGACAACAACTGGACCGAGGCGGTGCTGGCGGCCACCTTGAAGTCGCTGCTCGGGGTGCCGGACAACACGAGCGCCGTCCTGTCGCGGCCGGACCTGCCGCTCTGCGTTAGCGCAGATCGCCAGGCCATCCTTGACATGATGCCGTCGTGCGACGCGAAGGGCATCGTGGCCCCGCCGAAGGACGGCAGCCGCAGGCCTGCGGTGGGCATTCGGATCTTCGCGAGCGGCGAGGAGGCCGAAGCGGCGAGAGCAGCTCAGGAGCCGAGGGCCCCCGCCGTGATCCATGATCCGGCCGATCCGAAGGGCAAGGGGCAAGCCCCTCCCCCTCCGTCCCCGCCACCGCGGCCGCAGGCGCCGAAGCTACGTCCACAAGCACCGCCGGCCACGGGGAGGCGACCGACGGACGCGGGAGGCAGCTCCGGGGCGGGCCCCTCCGTGCAGGGAGGGCCCGCATTGCGCTTTTCTGGCCCGGTGCCTCCGCCACCGCCTCCGCCCATGCGTCCTACGACGCCGAGGGCGGGAGGCAGTGGCCCTGCGCCGCCGCCTCCTCCGTCCGTGCGCTCTGCGGCCCAGGGGGCAGGAGGTAGCGGCTCCGGGCAAAGGCCTTCTGGAGTTGCGCCTTCTGGAGGCGCGTCGGCGGCGGACGCGGGCGCCGCCGCCGGTCAGAAGAGGAAGGATCCGCCGCTGCCCCTCGGCGTGGAACGCCATGTTTTAAGGGGCTCGTGGCAGTAAGTTTTGAAAAACTTTCTTCCCTCCAACTTCTCTTTTTCCTTTTTTTGGCTAAGTGTCCTGCTCGGGTGCTGACCCGAACTTGTCTGCATCTGTTCTCTTAGGGAGCGCAAGAGAACTCGCCCGTCCCCAAGTCCTCCTCCTTCGGCGAGGGCTTCAACGACCCCGAGCGCGGTTACGCCCCCGAGCGGCCCTTCGGCTCCGAGCGAGTCGGTGGGCCCGCCCCCGAGCGCGCCCTCTGCACCGACCGCGAGCCCGACCCCGAGCACGGCGCCAGCCCCGAGTGCTGACGCCGCTTCGCGGGAGGAGGCTGCCCCAAACGCGGAGGTGGAGGCGCCGGGCGCGACGGAGGCGCCGGCGACGCTGGAGGTGCCGGCGACGACGGAGGAGACGCCGGCGGCGGAGGAACTTCGTGTTGCCGCACCCGAGGAGCGGGTGGCGGCAACCGAACAAGGAACGGCCCCGGTTGGAGGGGCCGAAGGTATCCGGCCCGAGGGAAGGGCCGGGATTTTGATCGTGGCCGGGCGCCCCGAGCCCCAGGAGGAGGAGCTTGGGGGCCAAGGCCTTGCTGCTCCGGCCGAGGAGCAGCCTTCTGCGCGGCAAGGCCAGACGTCTCGGGGGGCTCCATCCGATATGTTTGAGGCCGCGCATGCCGCCATCGATCAGCTCCGCGAGGATCTCCTCTTCAAGGAGAAGTCTTTAGAGGATCGGGAGCGGGTCTTGGGGGAGATGGCGGAGATGCTAGAGGCCCATGCTCGCGTCGCCAAGCGAGAGTACGAGAATGATCTTGCCAAGATCGAGCGCCAGCGGGATATCCTCCATGAGATGAGGGAGGAGATCATCCCGAGGACGCAGGAGCTCGATCGGCAGGAGCGAGAGCTCAACCGCCGGGTCGCGCTGGTGAAGCCGCGCGAGCTGGACTTGGCGAGGCGGGAGAAGCGCGCCGCCGACGAGGAGGCGCGGCTGAAGCAGCTCGCCGCCGAGCTCGCTCGCCGCGCAAAACAGCAGCTTCTCCGGGACGGAGAGCTCGACGCGAAGGCGGAGCAGCTTGGCCAACTCAAGCACTCCCTTGACGAGGCGGCGAATAAGCTGGACGCCGAAGTCGAGTCGCGGGTGGCCGTTGCTCGCGAGGAGCTCGCCAAGGAGATGGCGCAGCTCCGCTCGGAGAGCGAACACTTCAAGCAGCGGCTCGAAGACTCAAAGGCGACCAAACGCAATCTCCAACACCAGCTCCGGGAGGCGGAGGAGTTGAGGGAGCGTGAGTCCTTAGCGGCGGCCGCAGCGACGGAGGAGATTGAGAGGGAGAAGGTCCGGCTGGTCACCGAGCGGGACCAGACGGTGAGGGTGATGAAGGCCATCTTCTTTCGCGCGAGGAACGCCGCTGAGGCTGCTGGACTTGGCACCGCCTCCTTGCCGGGCTACGACGCCGACCCGGCGAACGTCGCCTTGGGCTTCGAGAGGATCGCCGAGCGCCTCGAGGGGCTCGGCGAAGCCGTGCGCCGCCGCCTTGAGGAAGAAGGCCGGGAGTTGGCGGTCGTGGTGGCGGAGCACACACTGGCGTGCTACCGCGGCCGTGACCCAAACTTTCCTTTGACGCCAGCCTTGGAGGGGCTCGAGGTGATCGATGAGGCCGCCGAGGAGGAAGCCCGGAAGGCAGTCCGCAGGGCGGCTGATGAAATTGCCCAGCGGTTTTCCCGCTCGGGGGATGCCGGCACAGGCGATGGCGAAGGCGCCGGCGACGGCGACGGCGGCGCCGGCGGAGAGTAGCTCCCCTCCCTCTTTCTGTCTTTGTTTTCTTAGCCCGGGGCTTGACCCCTTTGTAAGAACTTTTAAGCTTCTGATATGCAAAGAGATCTTTGGCCCGAAAGCCATTTGATCCTTGCTTTTTCTTTCTTGTTGTACTTGTACTGGAAATGGCTTCACTTCCTTGCTTGCTTCGGGCGAAGCGTCCGGTTCTTGCTCGGAGAGGGATGGAGGACGGTCCTCGGGACGCCCCGAAGGCCCCCAAAGCCCCCAGCCCCCGAGAGCTGGACGCGCTGCGACTGAAGCTACGGAGGCCCGGCCCTTGGGACACAGGGTGTCCCCGAGCCGAGCTTCTTTTATCTTCTTGACTTTGCCTGCAGAATTTGCCCAAGTTTTTGCGCTCGGGACAATTATTGCAACAATTAACTGTTGATATGTATTGCGTTAATCATTGTATCTACATGATTTTTCCTAACTTTGAGAACTTTCATTTTAACTCGGCAATGCTTCCTTATGTCTCTGGAAACGCTACTGGAAGACACCGCCGGGCGCGTGTGAAAGCGCGTAGGGTACTTGGGCGGCTTATTTACCAGGCTGATGTCCAGGGTTAAGAAACCAGGCAGGACACCAGGGCTTTGAGCGGACAACCCGAAGCACTCCCCGTGACTTTCATCGCTGCCTTCAGGTATAAACCCATCGCGAGCACAGAAGGCAGTTGGGAAAAATTGGCGAGGAAAAAACTAGTCGTTCATATATAGTGCTCGGGAGCTTTGAAAACATAGAAATGCGATTAGAAGCTTAGCTTAGAGATCGGGCCTCACGGTGACTTAGCGCCCTGTGACTTGGTATTGATCTGGCGGGCGGTGCCCGGGAACTTCATCATGGTGAACCTGCTCACTTTGCGAATGATTATATGGTTTTCTTAGCAAAAGGGGTGTTTTCCACAGGTCCCTCGGGGGGTTTGTCTGTTAACGCGGCCCTCGGGTTTTCGGGTCAGCCGACCTGTCCCGAGCGCGAGGAGTGAAGCTATCCGGCTGACATGAAGTTGGGTGGCGCTCGGGTCTTGCTGACCAGCGGAGCACGGTGGCCAGGGGCTTATTTGCCCTGACTCGGACGTGCTCGGGGCACAGCTAATTGCCCGAACGTCTTACGGCCCGACAACAAGTATTTCGATAAGCTTGACTGCTCGGGCTCGGAGCGGTGGGACCTACTCGCACCGAGAGATGGGGGCTCGGGAGCCCCGCACCGCGCGGAAAGCCACGCTTTTGCTAACTATGGAGGAAGTGTTGATATTGATACTGAATTAAGGAATATAAACTTTGCATGGGGGATTCATATCAAGGAAAATTGCATCTTTATAGACCATAATGCTATGTAAATAGCTGGGAATACAAGGGAGCCCCCGAGCGAGGGTGCGAGCGCGCGGGATACTCGGGTGACCTTTGGCCGGACCGGCGCTCGGGGCTCGGGAACCAGACCGAGCGACCGGGGCTTGGGGTGACGAACCCGACACTTCCCATGACTCGCTTTTGGCACTCGGGGAGCCGGCCCTAAAAGCAAAAACTTACCCGGGCTATTCACGGGAAAAACTTGCGCAGGTGCTCGATGTTCCAGGAGTTGGTCAGCTCCATTCCGTCTTCGGCAGCAAGCCTCACCGAGCCTGGCCGAGTGACTCGGGTCACTCGGTATGGACCTTCCCACATAGGGGAGAGCTTGTTCTTGCCTTCCCGCGTCTGCGCCCGGCGAAGCACCAAGTCCCCGACTTCGAGAAACCTTGGCTTGACACGACGCTCATGGTAGCGGCGAAGGCTTTGTTGGTATCTGGCAGCGCGAAGGGCGGCTCGGCATCTATGCTCTTCGAGGAAGTTGACGTCTTCGAGTCTGCGCCGGTCTTGATCTTCCTCCGAGTACGCCGCGACCCGAGGGGAGCGGAAGGTGAGCTCGGAAGGAAGCATCGCTTCTGCCCCGTAAACGAGGAAGAAGGGGGTTTCACCGGTCGCCCGACTGGGGGACGTCCGGATGGACCAAAGGACGGCGGGGAGCTCTTCTATCCAGCCAGCGCCGCATTTCTTGAGTCTGTCGAAAGATCTTGTCTTGAGCCCCCGAAGGACTTGGGCGTTCGCACGCTCAACCTGCCCGTTGGCTCGGGGGTGTGCGACAGAGGCGAAGCAAATCTCTGTCCCGAGGGCTTGGCAGTACTCGAGGAAAGCATCGCTCGTGAACTGTGTGCCGTTGTCGGTGATGATGCGGCTGGGCACCCCGAACCGGCTCATGACGCCTCGGATGAACTTGATCGCCGATTGTTTGTTGATCTTGACGACTGCCTCGGCTTCCGTCCATTTGGTGAATTTGTCGATGGCGACGTAGAGGTACTCGTAGCCCCCGACTGCTCGGGGGAACGGCCCCAATATATCCAGCCCCCAGACCGCGAAAGGCCACGAGAGGGGGATGGTCTGGAGTGCCTGAGCGGGCTGATGTATCTGCTTGGCGTGGAATTGGCAGGCTTCGCAGCGTCGAACTAGCTCAAAGGCGTCCTCGAGGGCTGTCGGCCAGTAAAATCCTTGCCGAAAGGCTTTACCGACCATCGTGCGAGACAATGCATGGCTACCGCACTCGCCCTCGTGGATATCCAAGAGTATATCGTGGCCTTCCTCCCAAGAAACGCACTTCATAAGAATGCCATTGGTGCCGCGCCGATAGAGGTCCCCATCTACGAGCGCGTACCTTGTTGATTGCCGTGCAATTCTTTCTGCAACGGCTTCGTCTTCGGGAATGATATTTTCTTTCAGGTATGCCCGGATCTCGGAGATCCAAGGGACGACCTGAGCACAGATGGTGAGCACGAGGTGCTCACCCGGCGGTGGCCTGACGGGAGGATTTCCCACTGAAGGTGCCGCCTGGGTAGACTCGCCTGGGCGCGAGGTTCCCCCTTCGTCTTGGTCGGCGGCCTCAACGGACGGCCGAGAGAGCCTTTCTTCAAAGGTCCCAGCCGGGACCGGCTCCCGAGAGGAGGCCAGTCGCGATAGAATGTCGGCGGCGTCGCTGAAGCGGCGAGGGATGTGCTGGAGCTCCAGGCCATCGAAACGCCGTTCCAACCTCCTGACTTCGCTCAGGTACGCTGCCATTTGGGGGTCCGAACACTGGTATTCCTTTGATACTTGATTGACGACTAACTGGGAGTCGCCTTTGACGAGCAGACGGCGGATCCCGAGGGATGCGGCGGCGCGCAGCCCTGCAAGGAGGCCTTCGTACTCGGCCATGTTGTTGGTGGCGCGAAAGAGTAACTGCACGACGTACTGGAGGGTCTCACCGGTCGGAGCGGTGAGAACTACTCCAGCCCCCGCGCCTTTGAGCGTGAGGGAACCGTCGAAGTGCAGCGTCCAGTGCTCGGTTCCTCCCTGACCCGGGTCGGAGGGGAGTTGCTCGCATTCGTCTTCTGGCACCGGCGTCCACTCGGCGACAAAGTCGGCCAGAGCTCGGCTCTTGATTGCATGGTTGCTGACGAAGCGGAGGTTGAACTCCCCGAGCTCGATGGCCCACTCGACGACTCGTCCAGTGGCCTCCCGGTTGCGGAGGATGCGCTCGAGGGGGAAGGCCGTAACCACCCGGACCTCGTGCGCTTGGAAATAATGCTGAAACTTCCTCGACGCGACGAGCACCGCGTAGAGGAGCTTCTGTGCTTGAGGGTAGCGCGTCTTGGCGTCCCGCAATACTTCACTGACGAAGTACACGGGATGCTGCTGTATGCGCACCCGAGTAGAAGGCTGCTCGGGCCCAGCCCCCGAGCGATTGACTTCATCCCCGCGCAAGACGGGTTGCTCGGGTATGCTCGAGTGATGGGCTGAGCCTTCGGGATTGGGGGCGCTCGGGGACTCGGGTCCGAGAGCTCCGCCCGCTCCCCCGAGAGCCTTGCTCGGGAGCTCGCTCTCGGGGGTTTCTTCTGGCTGCTCGGGGTCACCACTCGGGAGCGGCGGCCCGAGCTCTTGCGCCGGGTCGAGGGGTGCCGCGAGCTCGGCCCCGACCTCCCGCTCGACGACGAGGACGGCGCTTACCACCCGGGGTGTCACCGAGAGATAGAGGAGCAAAGGCTCCTCGGGTCTCGGCGCCACCAAGACCGGAGGTGATGTGAGGTACTTCTTGAGGCCTTCGAGGGCCTGCTCGGCCTCAGGGGTCCACTCGAAATGGCCCGACTTCTTGAGGAGCTTGAACAAGGGGAGGCCCCGCTCCCCAAGCTTGGAAATGAATCGTCCCAAGGCAGCCATGCAGCCCGTTAGGCGCTGCACGTCCTTGAGGCGAACTGGCGGGCGCATCTGGTCGATGGCCCGGATCTTCTCGGGGTTGGCTTCAATGCCTCTGCTTGAGACCAAGTAGCCGAGAAGTTTGCCGGATGGGACCCCGAAGATGCACTTCTCGGGGTTCAGCTTCATACGAGTACTGCGGAGACTATTGAAAGTCTCGGCGAGATCCTCGATGAGCGTCTCCTCGCGTCTTGACTTGACGACGAGGTCGTCGATGTAGGCCTCTACATTGCGACCCAGCTGCGACTGCAAAGTCATACGCATGGCCCGTTGATAGGTCGGGCCAGCGTTTTTTAACCCGAAAGGCATGCGGACATAGCAAAAGGTCCCCGCAGGGGTTGTAAATGAAGTTTTCTCTTCATCCTCTACCGCCATACTAATCTGATGATAACCAGAGTAGGCATCTAAAAAACAGAGAAGATCACACCCCGCGGTGGAATCTACTATCTGATCGATGCGAGGTAAAGGAAAAGGGTCTTTAGAACAAGCCTTATTGAGGTCGGTGTAGTCCACGCACATCCTCAGCTTGCCGTTCGGCTTGGGCACGACGACGGGGTTGGCGAGCCACTCGGGGTACAGGACTTCCCGGATGAAGCCGGCCCCGAGGAGCCTGTCGACCTCCTCTCGGACGAACTCCTGCCGTTCTGGTGCTTGGCGGCGCACCTTCTGCCGGATGGGTCGAGCGTCGGGACGCACGGCAAGACGGTGCTCAGTCACTTCCCTAGGGACCCCGGGCATGTCGGACGGTTGCCACGCAAACACGTCAGCGTTTGCCCGGAGGAAAGTGACGAGCGCGCCTTCCTATTTGGCGGTCAGGCGACCGCCGATCTTGCCGGTCTTGGAAGCGTCTTCCCCCAGGGCCACCTCCTTAACAGGGACAGAGTCATCGGCAGCGACTCTGGCCTTGGTTGGAGGCGGACCCGAGGACTCGGGGAGCTCGGGGGCGTCGTTGAAGGCAGCAGCGACTTTGGAGAAAAGCTGCTCGGCGCAGGCGACGGAGCCCTGGATGTCGGCTGGCACGGTGATGGTGCCGTTGGGACCCGGCATTTTGATCGTCAAGTAAGCATAATGGCAAGCCATCATGAATTTGGCGAGCGCCGGACGCCCCAAGATGCCGTTGTAGGGGAGCTCAAACTCGGAAACATCGAAGATGATGTTCTCGGTCCGATGGTTGCCCTTGGTGCCGAAGGTGACCATTAAGGACACCTGGCCCAAAGGCATGGTGAGGCCGGGAGAGACGCCGCAGAACGGCAGCGTCGCCTTCAGGTCCCCAGGTGGCACCTGCATTTTGCTAAATACTTCGGGGGACAGGAGATTAAGCCCTGCGCCCCCATCGATCAGCATGCGGGTTACCTTAATGTTGCAGATGGTGGGGGAGACCACGAGCGGGAGGCGTCCCACGCCGGAGATGCTCGCGGGGTGGTCCGAACAGTCGAAAGTGATCGGGGAAGCCGACCACTTGAGCGCTCGGGATGCGTCGGAGCTTGGGGTCGCTGAGCATACTTCACGCGCCAAAAGCTTAAACTGGCGGCGCGAAGAGGGCGTGAAGGCGCCCCCGCTGATGCATGCCACCGCCTGCGGCTCCTGAAAACCGAGGTCTTCTTCTTGTCCGCCGGGGTTGTCACCGCCCTCGGCGAGGCGCTCCTCCCTCTGCTTTTTGTTCCTCTCGGCGAGGAACTTGACCGTCCGGCATTCGGAGAGGTCATGCCGCTCGGTCTCGTGGATGGGACACCACAGACCCGAACTCGGCTGAGGAGCTCGGGGTGGCTTCTTGCCGCCGCTGGGCCCGCCGCGCGAGGGCTTACGAGGCTTAGCCTCCGCCGCCGCGACGGGCTCGGACTTACGCTTCTTGCCCTTCTTATCCCGCTTCCCGGAGGAGCGAGAAGGGCCGGCGTCCTCGACCGCCAATTGGTCGGGGCGCGGGTCATGCCAAGCACGGGCTTCCGCCGCCTTAGCGCACTTGTCCGCGATAGCGAACAAGTCCGCGGTGGACTGGACGTCCCGGGTGCCCAGCTTCTCCAGCATCTTTTCGTCGCGGACTCCTTGTCGGAAAGCGACGATAACTGCTTGGTGAGATATCTTGGGGATGGTGTTGCGCACCTGGCTGAAACGCTGAATGAAGTGCCGCAACGTCTCCCCTTTTCGCTGCCGGAGAGCGTGGAGATCGCTCTCCGTGCCAGGACGCTCGAAAGTGCCCTGGAAGTTCGCCACGAACTGGTGGCAAAGGTCCTCCCAGGATGAAATGGATCCTGAGGGGAGGTTCATGAGCCAGGACCGGGCCGAACCCTTGAGGGCCATCGGGAACCAGTTGGCCATGACCTTCTCGTCGCCTCCAGCGGCCTCCACCGCGGTGGGGTAGATCTGGAGGAACTCCTCAGGGTGGAAAGACCCATCGTACTTCTGCGGCAGCTCTGGGCGAAATTTATTTGGCCAGGTGACGCATCGAAGTTCGGGCGTGAAGGCCTGGCAACCCGCCCCATAACGGGGGTTGCCGGTCTCCTCGTCTTGCCGGACGGGGTGATGCGCCCGGGAGCGCGCGCGGCCGGCGACAGGGCCGGAGGAGGAATGGACCTCGTCCGCCCTGTCGCGCTCGCGCTGGCGCTCGATGACGGTGCGTGCGTCCTCCACTTCGCGCCTACCGAGGCGGTGGCGAAGATCTTGAGGGTTCCCCCGTGCCGGAGAGGCGACCGAGGGTGGAGATCCGTCGCGCCGACCACCGGCAGGCGCGCGCGGCAGACGCGCTGGCACCGGCGGCGAAGCCGCTGAGGGGACGGTGCGGGCACCGGCGCGCCCGGAAGAAGCGTGGACGCTCCTGGCCGCTGCTTCGCGTCGGGCGGTGTCGACCAGGTTAGCGAGGTCCTGGAGCCACGGGCCCACGGGGGACGCCGCTGGCACCGGGACGGGAGGATGCCGGAGGAGGTATTGCGCCGCCTGCAGCGTGTTTCCTTCCCCGGTATCCGCGAAGTCCAGCCGACGGCGAGGCGGAGGCGGCCGAGGAGGCCCAGCAACATCTCCAGAGGCCCGCGCGCGTGGCCGGAACTCAAAACGGGCAGCGGCCGATGACGCCCCGCCGGTGTTGTTGAGCAGATCGTCGAGGCCGGCGGGGTCCGACTCGTCCGATGCTTCGTTTCCGCCCAAGCTCACCTCATTTTGAGGCAGATCATCTTGGGGCAGATCGGGATTCGCCATGGGAGCAGGCTCGAAAAAACTCTAGACGCCCCCTACCTGGCGCGCCAGCTGTCGACGAGTAAACGTCTCTAGCGGTGGTCCGAATGGACCCCCTTGTTGGTTCGGCCTGGGGCGATATAGAGTTCTTCTTACGAGCCGGTGATGGCGTTTCAAGGATGAGGGCGGTTATGATGCTTGATGCCGGAGACACAGGGATTTTTCCAGGTTCAGGCCACCCGGAGGTGTAATACCCTACGTCCTGCTTCGTTGTGGGTGTATTGATCCTATCAAGATTACAGGGGTGTTCTTCCTTACAAACAGGCTAGCTGATCTTCTAATACCGAATAAAGAAATCTAACCAGCGCCCCTTTTCTCTCTGGAATCCGAACCCTTTGCATGGTCTGGGAACTCCCCTTATATAGCCGGGGGTTCACCACAGAGGCCAAGCAAAGGCTATTGCACCTGGTATCGTGAGCGCTAAGGAAACGCCTACCTCTTCATTTAATGCGCCGCGCCGGTGTTCGCGCCGCGTGTCTTCTCGCCATGCCCTCCGCCGCTGACAGCTTTATGCTCAGCGGGACCCGCGAAGAGAGGCTTGCCGGGCCCCTCCTGACTAAGTCGGTGAAGTATCCGCCCCTGGGCCCCGCGCGTCAGCGACCAAACGCGGGCCACGAGGCGCGCGGTGATTTGACCCAAAGGGGCGGAAAGGGGTGACAGCGACGCGGGCGCGCGGGGCAGCGCGCCTGGCCGGTCAACAACCCTGTCAGACGGACCCCATCCCCTGACAGGGGCTATGGCAAAAAGGGATTTGCCCTGCGGGGATGGGACTGGCCTGATCGATATCATGCCCATACGGGACTTTAGCATTTAATGCCTGAATGACAGGCATTAAATGCCTCTGCCGGGACTAAGGCTTATGGAAGAAGCCAGCTTACTGCTGCGGCAGCCCGGAGGAGGGCCCCACAGGGGGGCCCCACGACCCCCGAGCGCTACCTCCCCCGAGCAGCCCCTTCGGCCTCGGAGAGCGCCAGCTGTCCCGGACTGCCTTGGCCGACCCCGGGCGCTCGGGGAGCGTCCGTCGGGGGGTCGCTCGGGACTCCGCTCGGGGGAGGTGCTCGGGGGGTCCGCCCGGGGACCCTCCCGAGCACTCTTCTGGGCCCACGCCTTGCGGGATGCCGGTCGCTCGGGGAGAGGGCCCCGATCGCTTCCTTGATTCTTGGGCCTTGGACCCTCGGGACCGCAAGGCCCTTAGATGGCTCGCACGAACGTGGCACTCGGGGGAATCCCCCGAGTGCCTGGGTTTGACCACCGGGCCCACCTGCTTCTCCAGCGGGGCCTTTGCCGATAAGGCCGCCACGTGTCACGCCCTGTGGCCTCTGGTTGGTCTGCGCCGGCGGTTCGGGGGACCGTGGGCCCCATTCCGCCGACAGCTTGCCACGTAATTTCATGAGATTTTTCATCAATGGGTTGATGTCCTCCCCCTAATTTCGAGAAATAATTCTCATAAAGAATGCAATCATCAAAGCGGTCCATATGGCAATCTCCAGTCATAGGTTCTAAATACCTTATTATGGAGACAGTTTCATAACCGATATATATCCACATTTATGGAGTGGCCCCATTGCTGATCGCCGAGGTGGTGGTATAGGTACATATACCCCGCATCTAAACCTTTTAAGGTGGAAAAAATTTTATGCCGCCTCTTGTGCTAGTTGCATAGGAGAGTGGATGTTATAGGCCGACGGTCAAAAATTGATGAGATTTGTAGCATGCAACACTGCATGCCCCAACATGTTGTTGGTAAATTACAACTCTGTAAAAGCTGTCTGGTAATAAATTTAATTCTTTTAATTAATGCCTCTACCAAACCATTCTGGGTATGGACATGTGGTACTGAGTGCTCAACTTTAATTCTCATTTTCATGCAATAATCATTAAAAGTCTTTGAAGTAAAATCTTCGGCGTTATCCATTCTGATGGACTTATTTGATAATCTTGAAATTTATTCTTAATCTGAATTATCTGTGAGATCAGCTTTGCAAAACCGTGATTTCATGTAGACAATAAAGAGACATGCGGCCATTTTGTGGACACGTCAATGAGCACCATAAAATAACTAAATGGCCCTGATCGAGGCTGAATAAGATCGCATATATCCACTTGTATTCGTTCTAGGAAAAGGGGTTTTTATTTTTTACTTTCAAAGTGGATGATCTAATAATTAATTTCCCATGGCATATGTGGGACACACAAAATCTTCTTGATTTGGGAAGTCCTTTACACTAATATTATGACCACTAGAGTTATTAATGATATGTCTCATCATTCTAAGACTAGGATGGCCAAGTCTAGCTATCATGCCATAGATGGAATAATTTAGAGCTTCTAAATACAGTCTTAAAGTCAGTACACACCGAGGATGATACAATTCTAGTGTAGTAAAGCCCAATGTCAAATGAAGGAAGTTTCTCTAATATTCGCTTTCCATTTTTGTCGCACTTAGTGATGAGTAGATATTCTTTATCATTTTCATCATCAGCCTCTACATGGAAACCATTAGCGTGAATATCCTTAAAACTGATAGTGTTCTAGTCGATTCAGGGTACAATGATGTATCTTCTATTGTCAAAGTTGTGCCCATTGAAAGTATAATTGTGGCCCTAGCGGAGCCAATTACACTGGAGCCATTCTCGATGGTTGTCATGATACTACATGTACCTTTACAAATTGCTTGGAAATATTTTATCTCCCTTAGTATAGTATCAGTTGTGCCACTATCCATAAGGACTGTTTCCTTCATTTGGCGCCACACGTGTTCTAAAATATTGCATTTAATTAATAAAGTTGTGAGGAAGTAGCAAACAGAATTACAAAAATGCAAACACATTTCAGACCATCATATGCCATAAACGAATAAATATTGAATAAATAAATAAATACAAGTATCATGGAAACACCGAAATAATAAATTTTATGCTCTCATAGAGCTGACAAAATCATTCATGAATAATTAATGTATCTAAATCACGAAGGCATAAATAAAGATAAGTTAGTGAGCTGCTGGTACTAGACGGAATCAGCTACAAAGTAGCCTGACATCTCCTCACCAATCTGCTCTAGAGTCATCCTCTCCTCCTCGGCAAGCACAGCTACGGCCACGGCCATGTTAAGGGGAGGGGAGCCTACTGTCATCTGGACTAGGATGTCCACCTGCATGGGCGAGACCATCTCAAGCGGGACCTCCACTAGCGCTGCAACAGCCTATGGAGCCTCCTCCTGAGCAACTGCAAGGTGCGTCTCGCGCCTCCTCTGGGCCTGATAGGCGTCAACCACGTGCTAGGGCTCCTTACACTAGTGAGACCAATGCCCATGGCGGCCATACTTGTAGTAGTCCTGTTATTACTCTCTATATGGCTGGTCATGGAGCCTGGCCTTGAAGACAGTCTTTGGTAGAGGAGTCCTGACTTTGCGAGCCACGAGAGATGAAATTCTTTTTTACAACCTCATTATGTGCCTCCACTACCTGGAGTATGTCAATGAGTTATGCATACTCACTTAACTGACTCTGGCGGTAAGTGCGAGCTGCTTGCACGGTGTCGAGGTGGAAGGTGGAAAGGTTCTTCTCATCTTCTAGGGTCTGTGGAAAAAATCACCTTGCCACACAACTGGAGGTTAGAACAAATGCGGTGCAGCATAGAGTTATACTCACCAACCGTCTTGAAGTCTGCAAACCTCAGACGGACTCATTCTTGCTCTACTTGGGGCAGAATGGTGTACTTCACCTTTCCGAACTGCTTCTTCAGAGCAGTCCACAGGGCAAGGGCACTCCTCTCTGCCATGTTCTCGTTCTTCAAAGTAGTGCAGAGATGGTGCCTAAGAAAATGTAGTGCCTGATCATTTTCCTCAGGGGTGATGACGGTGACGTGCTGGGTACCGACACCAATCGCTCCTCGAAGCTTTCTAGCCCCAAGTATGATCTCCACGTCTGACGCCCACTGAGATAGTTGCGGTCATGCTATGCCAACTCCTCATATTCCCAGTTCGTTATGGCAGTCATTATGTATTTTCAATAAGTTACTGTAGGTAACATTGCATGAGAAACAAATAAAGATACAAAAATAATTCTAACGGTGTTCCAATATTTAAAACATGCCAATATATGAACATGAAGATTAAAAGCAATATTCAAAATTAAAATTAATCACAAACAATAAAAAATATAAATAAAGACTGGTAATCATTAAAAGCATGCTAAAAATGGGAAAAAAAAGTCAAAAACTAACTCAAAAATTGAATTCCCAATACCTTCTATGTTGAAAAACAAATTGTCTGCTAATCCTAAAGTCTACAGGGACTTCTACAAAAATATTCAATACTAAAAACCACAGGGGCCTCCATGCAAAATACCACACGTGCGGGCTACCGGGCTGGTCAATCCGGCTTAACGGGCGATCAAACCACCTTCACGGGCTGGTTAGACCGCCTGTTGCGCCGGTCAGACCAGCCGGTCCATCTGCCATTTTTTCTTTTTGTTCTCCACTGCCCTCCGCCCATCACTGGGGTAGGGGTGCAGTTAGGGTAGAAACCTTAACCACCTGAGCGATGGCGGAGGTAGTGGCGCCGGCGTGTGAGCCGACGTGGGACGGCGACACCGAAGCTTTTTTATTATATTTGATCGATCAAAAGTTATAGTACAAAGAAACTCCTCTTATTTTTATAGCCAACTTAACTAGAGGGTATATCTTCAAATAAAATAACATAAGAAAACTTTTGCCCTCTTTCATGACAGGTGGAACCCGCTGCTGGCAGGCTATGCCCGGACAGAGCACAAGCAAGCAAAGCGTATGAGAAAGACTCTGAGCTAGCGTACAAATATACAGTTCGTCCTTTCTAAAGTCAGATATGCCAACAGAAGAAACCAATCGCCTGCCAAATCGTGTGAAGTGTGTCATAATACGGTCACTTGTCATGATTAACATTTTATGATTGAAACTGTACACTCTCTATATATAATACTCTCCAACATATGAACCGAATCAGTGGCCGGAGGACCGCGGACCGATGGTGGTGGCGTGTATTTAGCCGGAGAGGGAATTCATAGAGCTATTGAACTCTTCAGTAGTTGTATCACCTTGATACGTCGCCGTCGAGAATCTATAGAAGCTTTCATTATTAAAAATAATTTGATCCGAATCAGAGTATATCGTATATACTCCTGTTTGATTTGATAGGTACTACCCGTAAGGTGCCAATTAGTACAGCCAACACGGATTTGCGTGGTCCCCTCAGGTATACGATGCTGAGCCACTGATGATCTGAGTAAGAATTTGACTTGCATGCATGGCTACGCTAAGCAGTCATTAACTTTCAGGTAAAGTTCGTAATCTATGTGGTTTTATGATAAACAATTAAAAATTATCACGTTGGATGGTCAGAAAACAGTGATATAATAGTAATTATCCTCCTCAGAAGGTAGTATTATCAACCGCGCGTGACAAGAAATATTACGTTCTCATAACAGCGGCAAACCATAGCTCTTATTTTTGCAGGTTGAAAAAGTTCCGTAAACGCAGTTTAACTTTTGAGCGGATAGGTAGTTTAACTTTATATATACACTTTTGATAAAAACAACAACAAAAGCTCCTTCACAAATTGCAGTACGAATAGTGAGCATAGATTACTGATAATTAAACTCGAGGCACATGTCTAGCTTGTTACTCTTATCTATGCACACATCCAGCAGAAGCGCATATCATATGCATTGTCCCATGCCATTTCCTGCTCATTCTATTCCGTGCACCAAATCAATCATAAAATTTGATAAAGAAACTAACGCTACATGTGCAGGAGGGAGGGAGACACTTTTTACGGGGTCTTGTTCTCTTCTTTTCACAAAGTGAGGGGTCCTGAGGAAATTAGAGCTCAGGCAAAAGGCAACACTTTTTGGGTAGCGTCATTGACCTTGCCAGACTAGACTTGGAAAGATTCAGAAGACAAAAATTATGGGCCTTAATGCCAAGAATGATGGGATCATATAGCCATACAGGCGTCTTGTAGTAGCCTGATAGCCTCCCTTCAGCTCTCGACCTCACCCCTAGAGTCACATACTGAGCCAATTTTACTGTCCACCTAATCACCTACGCCACCCCATCCATCCGAATTTACACAACACTGCTATTTCATTTCATTTGGGTCTCTCTGTTAGTTACTATACGCTGTAAATATTCCGTTTCAAATCTATTCATCAGTGGATCTGCTACACAGCTTGTTAAAGCAACTGGAGCCGCACATCGTACGTACGCTCCCTAAAGTAGGTATATGCTTCCACACCCTTCGCTCCAATATAAACAACGCACGCTACAGTGATCCATTTACAATTCGTTGAAGATTAAAGAAAGACTCGTCTGCATGCATTACCTTTGTTGTGAAGCGATAGTCTATGTGTACACATCAGAATGATCCCGTGCCCTTTTACCTATGAATTACTTCGTCTGATTTAAAATGTGAGTAGTTTTAAGTATTGATATAGCCTCTAAAGTTACACTTTGATCATTAATTTTTTAAAATATATTGCTCCAAACAAAAATAATTATATTAGAGTACATTGAATGACAGATCTAGTAGTACCAGTTTGTTATTGCCGATGTTAGCAATTTTCTCTATATTGATGATCAAATCTAAAAATATTTAACTATCAGAGATTATAAACTACTTATATTTTAAATTAGAGAGAGTATATTATAGTGGTGCAGAGTATCGTACGTAGCAGCGCCCAGTAACACATGCACATCAGGTCTGTGTCCCGCCCTCTTCTTGCCTTAGGAACATGCAAGATGATAGCAGAATGTTTAGGGTATATTAGAGGCATATTGGGTGCACTA
Source organism: Stipa capillata (assembly GCA_019208055.1). Taxonomy (NCBI): domain Eukaryota; kingdom Viridiplantae; phylum Streptophyta; class Magnoliopsida; order Poales; family Poaceae; genus Stipa; species Stipa capillata. The sequence continues at coordinate 115,879 of JAGXJF010001596.1, read as the reverse complement.
GCATCCTTAAAGTGTACCACTGCACTAGATCTCTAGTTCACCATTTTAAAAGCTATAAAAATTGAATTCTCTTAGTTAACATTCATACAATATGCATCTATCATGTCACAAAATTTCAAATCCAAATATGATCTATAGCTCAAAAAAAAAGATAAATCCGCTTATGAATATTACTCGAAGGGTAATGTTCACTCTAGATTTGAATTTGGTACTATTTACAATCATATTTATCTTTTTTGTTTCTCGATCTATGAATTAAATTTGGATTCAAAATTTTGTGGCATGATAGATGTATGTTATGATTTTTTTTAGAATTATTATAACTTTTAGAGATATTTTTTAGTAACCTAGTGTACTAGTCTCAATATGCTTCTGGGTATGTGGAGGACAATCATGAAAGGTGCAGAAATATCACAACAAAAGGGAAAGAGGAAAGAGAAATCCTAGAAATATTCTCTTGGTAGCCTCTCAATCATAGGTGACCACATATATGATTGGGTTACTAACAACAGCAGTGCACACTAAACTTTAGGTGGACCTATTCTCTTAGGGGGCACCATGGGGAACTAATTAAGTGGACAAATGTGTAGGTATGTGGAGTTTTAGGAAGGGGCAATTTGGCAGATCCTTGTATGGATTTGTTGGAGTGCTCATGCATTATGATCTTCAGTAAAGTGAGCATGTTAGTCAAGATTCCTCCAAATGCGTGGGATTTTGCGTTGCCACCAGTGTTTCTTTTCTTGGTAGTAGTGGATGCAATGCAGGCATGTCCTAGACATGCATTATTGTATTGTGCAATCCTTGGCTTACCGGGTATATTAGGATGTGTTAGGTCATACTTCATATGTACTAGGGGTCATCGCGGGAAAAGAAAAACTTCATACCGGGAGGAGGACCGTACGTACCCTCGATTGATGCTGGCAACTATGCTATTCCATGCAATTGTGCTTCACCATTTTGTACACCCCAGACAGGTAACTCAAACTAGCTAGCTCCGAATGATTCACGTTAGGTTTATGTCATGGTGCGGTGCACATTTTCATCGATTGCTAGCACACTAACCACAGACTGAAGTGGACTTAATTTGTATTATACTTTGCACAAATCCAGACTAGATCCTTGAGTTTAGGTGACGAAAATGATGCCCGAGATTAGGGCTAATTGCGACTGCTTAGACCAGATAGCTAGAAGAATATGCATTGAAAATACCTCGTGAAAAAGATGGATAGGCCACTTGATCTTGATAGGAGACCTAGCTGAAAGAGACAAGGTGGACTGTCGAATGTCAGATCAATTCTTTTTCGAGAAGTGGACTAGTAGGATGTACTTAAGTACGTGTATTAGTCGTGCGTTCTATTTAGAGAAGGGATCGCTTAATTTAGTTATTATAGTTGTGTTGCGCGTCGATTTCATAAGTTCTTGGAAGATTTTTATCTAGCCGGAAATCCAGTTTCAATCAGACGGTAGACTGAGAAAAACCGCCAGCCATCTGATCTTGAACAAACTCGGGAGACTGATCCAACCAGACCCCCGGATGATTCTCGTCTAAGGGCCTGTTTGATTGGGTTGTGGCTATTGACAAAGCTGCTATTGGCTGGCTATCTAGAAAAACTACTGTGGCTGTGAGAAAGTGAACATATGACTTTTGGTTGATCCAAACCATCTACAGCATTTTAGAAATTGAGCATTGAAGTTTCAGCACATTGCAAACAGCTGGCAGAAGACAGGTTTCCAAACAGCTGAATTTGTACTGCAAAACCCACAGCTATCGTTGGCACAAGCTGTTGAAAAGCTGGCCGTTTGGTTAGACTGCAGTTTTTTCCAGTGAAAAACTGCTGAAAAGCCCAACCAAACACCCTCCTAAACTCGACCATAGCAAGAGCTATTATCTTCTGTGAAAGGTTATTTTATTATATATCTGTTGGTAATTATATATATGTACAGAGACTATCCCTAGTTATATAGTACTTTCTGACGCACGTACGTATATAGTCGTAATTCCATCTCAAGGGGCAAGTGCAGTTCTTAGACGGACGTATATTGTCCAGAAGAACCGCACTGTGCCTCAAAAAAGAGGACCACACCGAGGCGGCTTGGACCGACGGATAAGTACGCGAGCCGTGACTCGTAAGGCATGCACGCACCAAACTGTACAAAACACCGGCACGGCACGGCGGCAGCAGACGGCAAAAATTTCACCCCATCCGGTCGAGCCGCCGAGGCTACTGTTCCTCATTTCCTCCGCCCCGCGCCTCCACGTACTTGTTAAAGAGTAAAGACGGCTATTTATTATCGCACGGCGCTTAAACCCCTTGCCCTCCCCCCTCTCGATTATACTCTCTCCGCCCGCCTACTGCTCTTGCACTCCCCCTGGCACCCCCACCCCCACCCCCCTCCCCCCCCCGCCGCGCCGCTCGCTGCAGCGCCGAAGCTCCCTCGACGATGGCGGAGGCGCTGGGAGCGCTGTGCCGCGGCGGAGGCTGGTCCTACGCGGCTATTTGGCGCTCCGACCGTCCCGACCCAAGGTGAGTGGGAGAGCATGCAGGTACATGGTGCTGGTTGTAGATCTACATGCTTCGGGTCTTTCGCTAATTAATTGGCTAGGAACGCCGAGACGTGGTTGTGCGCTAGCGTGGTAGTACCGATCTGAAGTGGTAGGAGTCTAGATAGTAGTAGCTTAATTATTGGTTGGGCAATTCGTCAATTTCTCGTAAGCTTGTTTTAAACCTCCTCTTTGGTGATGCTTATGGCGTCATAAGCATGTGTTTGGAACAGTTCTGGTTCTTTATTTCTTCAGAAATTCTTGGGGCAACTTTACATTGCAGTGTTTATTTTGTCGTGTTTTTCCAACAAGTGCGACTGTGCGAGATCCGAAGATCAAACTTTCACAATAGTGTCGGTTTTTACAAAGAAGGGAAAATCGAAGTGCACATTGGGATCTCAAACCGCATTTTCATTAGGTTATACTGACTCTGTCATAAAAGGTTAAAAGAAAAACGTTATCTGAACTCTGTTGTTTCCGTATGCTCATTTCTTGCGTTGAACCAACGTTGATGGTACACGTAGCTTTCAAGAACTTTCTTAGGCAGGAAGTAGTGCATACCCCACTAGCAATTCTCCTCTCTTGTTGCTATCCGTTCTCTGACTGTAAGCTGTAAGCACGTAAGGAATACTGTAGAAATGTTTAGACAAATCCGTAGCTACTGCTACTCAATGCTCTTTTCTGTGAGGAATTTGCGAGGTATGGGACTGTGTAAAGTTGCTTCTTCTCCTATCTTTCCTAGCATAGGATTATTGTTTTGTAACCCCATCAAAATTGACACAAAGATTGTCGCGTCTTTATTACTGGATATCTTATTTTTCTTTTTTGGTCACATCGCAAAAGTTAACCATCATCAATCATTTTTTTCTGTGTTTTCCATTGCTTATTTCCGTAAGATTTGTGCAGATTTTAGACCATTTCCCGGCAAAAACCTGTACATTTGAGCCTTCCCGCTGATTAGTAGTACTCTTTATTTTAGTACTCTGCTGATTAGTAATACACCGATGTAAGTTCTAACTGATGCGTATATTTCATATAGGTTGCTTACTATAGGAGAGTGCCACTGCGAAGATGAAGCCAGAAAAGTTGTTGAGAATATGCTTAATCAGGTCCATGTTGTTGGAGAAGGGTATGGCACAATGACCTTTTCTTATGCTTGATTAAATTGATCTTTTGCAAGTCTTTAGATTGGTATCTTGGTGCTTGATGTTTTAAATGATTTTTTAGCCTACTTGTGGTTAAATACTGCAACAACGGCTAATATTTGCAAAAGATTTTCCTGTTAAAGCATTCTAAAATAGTATTTAATCCTTATTTTGAAGAATATTTGAGATTAACGTATATGGCTAACTCTCCCAGTATCCCCTTTGTACTGCTTCACTAAGGATGCTTTTGCTCTTAACTACTTAATGATAACTCCTCATCTTCTGTTTCAGCATCATAGGGTCAGCTCTAGTAAGTGGGGAGTGCCGTTGGATTTCTGATGACATTTCCTTTAGTTTGGCTCAGACATGCAACGCAGAAAACCTAGGTGTATTTCAGGTATATATTTCATGTTCTGTTCACATGTGTTTCTTTAGACAATGTTTTCTAGAAGTTTATATTACTAATACTACTACAAAATACTACCACGACATAGATTTTCCAAAAATAAGAACTATGAGGAAAAGGTTGTTAGCCTCAGAGCTCCTGTGTGTCGATAAGCACACACGGTTTGTTAAGTAGAGGAACACATGGATATCAATAATATAATTCACTTCTGGGTCATTGTTGTCTGTACTTCTTTTTCTAGTTATCGCAGAAAATAAAAATTTTCCTTATTTTAACAGAGGAAGGTTACCTTCTTGTAGGGCGGCTATACTTGGTGGCAACATCAGTTCCTGGGCGGAATAAAGGTTATTTTACCTTTTTTTCTTTCCCAAGAACATTTCATAAACATAAACTATTTGCTCTTAAGCCAACTTTGAGCATAAATTGGCTTATTTCTTATTGATTAACAAAATTAGTCATTAGTCACTGAAAAAGATGCATCATCTACAGACTATTGCAGTAGTACCTATCCCGGCGCTTGGTGTGGCACAGTTTGGCTCCATGCAAAAGGTTAGTAAATATAAGTTTCTCAAATGCATCCTTCACAAGTATCCAATGCTTCTGTTTGAAGCTGCTATATTTTGACTAATGCCAATTCTTGAGAAAATAAATATTTAAGAAATATTTCTTGTTTGGACTGCTAAATGCTGATTGCGATATCAGTAAGTGAAGAATTTGTCAGATGCTATTAAATATATGTTCTTTAAACTTCCTTGTTAGGACATGACAATTGCGTTCTTTCCCATGAAAATTCAAAATTTCACATTCACCAGGTTTCCGAGAGCATAGAGTTTCTGGATCATGTTAAAGGCCTTTGTCAGAGGGAAAGCATCTTGTGGGATCCTTCAACCAAACATATTCATAGAGATGCTTTCCTGAATAATCCTCAATTTCAACTCAATTCTCTGAGCACGAAGGGTCTTATGAGTATCAAGGCTCACCCAGAAAACAAGAAACTTCTCGAGAACACAGTAAGCATAGAATCCCCAGGGAGTTTAGTAAGTACTTCAAGCAATTACTCTCTGAGCTCTTCAAATGGTTTCACCTCCTCTGGAAGTTCCAATGGTCGGAATCCTCATATAGTGGCCATGCCAGTGAACTCCAAGTCAATAAATGCGGTCAGAGTATTTCATAACGTCAACAATTTGGTGCAGCACAATATTGGTTCAGAAAATCCATTACAGGTTCAATCTAGTAAACAGCCTTATTCTAGTTTGGCAAGTGCAACCACGTCTTATTCCAGTTTGAACACTCTTCCTCCAAGAATAGAGCATGAGCTGTCATGCGCACTTAACAAGCTAGGATATTGCGTCCAAAGTGAAAAATCGTCAGATATGCATAATTTATTCTCATCTTGTTTTCCTGTGGGTGATGAGCTGAAACCCATGTTAGTCGACAACAACGCCTCTCTTATCCAAAGTGACATAATGCAAGAGGCTGATACTACTGGATTTACTTCTCAGGCTACTTGTGCAGTCCATGAATTGCCAAATGAAATATTGGAAGAAACTGTTGTAGGGACGGTAAACTCTGACAGAAAAGGCGACAGTGGAAGTACCAATTTTCTCGAAAGTGCGGTATTCAATCCCCTCATGCATGATTGGTGGGATGACAGTTCCCTACTAGCAGGAGATATTCCACATTTCGGTGCCACTGCCAGAGCCTCTGTTACAGAGCAGGCAAATCGTGATCCATTATCAGTTGAAGAGAGGGGGTTGTTTTCAGAATCTGTCCTTGAAGAACTGCTTGGTGCTAGTGGCCATGTGAATACAGGTGCAACATGTGGTCCTGTTGTGGCTAGCACTGGTCCATTAGCTGGTTGTTTCTCAGCCTGTGAATTACCGGGGTATACCTTTCAAGACTCTTTGTCAGTGTGCAAGGAACAAGTACCATCGTTGAACTTCCCTTCCAGTAGCTATACATCTGAAAATATGCCAAATGGACAATCAAAGGCAATCCCAGTGTCGCTGGCGAATTTATCTATGGATGATTATTGCAGTTTGAACACTGCAAATTCCAAGGTTGGCCAGGTAAAGAATACCGAGGGAGTAAAAGTATTCAAGAAAAGAGCTAGACCAGGTGAGAGCACGCGGCCAAGACCAAAGGATCGGCAGCAGATACAAGATCGCGTCAAGGAATTACGTGAGATAGTCCCAAACAGTGCAAAGGTAATTATTGATTGCATTATTCTTTATGTTTAGGGTTAGTAGAAACTAACTGAGTTTTATATTCTATACAACAGTGTAGCATTGATGCTTTGTTGGACCGAACAATCAAGCATATGATCTTTCTACAAAGTGTAACAAAGTATGCAGAGAAAATTAAGCAAGCTGATGAACCTAAGGTATGCCATTCCAAAGAATGCATATAAACCTTCTAAAACAGAGATAATTCTGTTAGATTTCCTTGTGCTGACTTTATATTCATGTGAAGATGATCAGCAAGGATAGTGGTGCTGTCTTGAAAGATAACTCAATTGGTGTTGTCTTGAAAGATAACTCCAGTGCTGCAAGCAATGCTGGTGCCACATGGGCATATGAGGTTGCAGGGCAGACTATGGTTTGCCCAATAATTGTCGAGGATCTTTCACCACCTGGTCAGATGCTTGTGGAGGTACTATTCTGAGGTGATCTACTGTTTTTTCCTCGTGATGCAGAAATTTGAGATGGATCTTCTTTGCTGTTCAACAGATGCTATGCGAAGAGCGCGGTTTTTTTCTGGAGATAGCAGACACCATACGTGGATTTGGACTGACAATCTTGAAGGGACTGATGGAACTTCGTGATGGCAAGATAATGGCGCGATTTCTGGTGGAGGTAGAGAAGAAAATATTTGTTGTTAAGCATAATTTTCTTGGATTCGTTATTTCATCTTCTTAACGTTATGTTGGCTTTGCAGGCAAACAAGAACGTGACTAGGATGGATATATTTTTGTCACTTGTTCAGTTACTACAACAAAATAGCCTCAACCGATCTTCAGACCAGCTAACTAAGGTCATTAGTAATGGGGTTCCGTCTTTCGCGGAGCATCAGCAGTCTCCAATATCGATTCCGGTTGGCCTTGCCGAGAGATAGCAGTGAGCATAAACATTTGGAGATCATATTAGGAGGTATCAACTGAAAAACATCCAGAGTGCTGATTGGTGCTTGATGTTGACTGTCAAGCGTTGATAGGAAGTGTAGGATTTAGCGAATGTGCATTGCGGCGTGAAGAAAAGTTTCAGTTACTGATGTTCATCAGAAGATGTACAAGTTTTTATGTAATCAATTTAGGAATATCAAGGTTGTTGTTTGTAATCGAGACAATGGTCTGAGTGAACGTTGGTTGTTCTGTGTGTAGTGATGATTGATTCTTTCGACGTACAAAATGACTTATCGAGAACCAATTTATCTTGGCTGCTTTTCTATGTGTTCAGGTATCACAAAGTATAGTAGTACATGTTTTCCTGGTCTGGCTCATCTAAAAAGTTAAACGTAAGTAATTAACCTTTCTGACCGAAAATGTAGAAAAAGGAGAGAATTAAAAGAGCATCGACCTGAAACAGTCGTATCACCGAATTTGTCAGTACACATTGTGGCAGTCAAAGTCTGGAAATAAAATCGTAATTCCTGAACTTGACCCGGAAATAGTCACTGGATCTCCTACGCAGGTACCACCGTTATGAAATAAAGCAAGTTTCTTTTCGCTGGCCCTTGTTGACTATTTAATATAGGAGTATACGGTTGATGACGACTTTGGCTTCCGGAGCAAAACAGAAGTGCGTAGCGTCTATATACTAGGAAAGCGATATGTACATCACCTTTGCATATGGTCAAACTAAAAAGAGGCCTAAGAACAAACCTGGAGAAGATGGAGATTTTCCCGATCCAATCTGATGGTATCAACCCGCAGGAGCTGCTGCGGATTTTTCCAGCTAAGCTTGCCTACTTCCTAGGGAAGTACCTACGCCTTTCGATGTACATGCAAAGGTTGTGCAAGGTGGACTTCCAGTTGCTTATCGACGAAGTGGGGGCATGTCTACCGAGATGGAGAGGAAAGAACTTGTCTAGAGCTGGCAGGGCAACACTGGTGAAGTCTATTCTCTCAGCCACACCCACCTATCAGCTAGTGGTGCTCCAAATTCCTAAATGGGTGAGAACAAGCTGAATCATATCGCGAGGGGGTTCATATGGAAAGGCGATGACAACGAGCATGCAAGCGGGGGCCACTCGCTAGTTAATTGGAAGACAATATATAGACCTAAGATACTTGGGGAGCTCGGCATCGGCAACATTGAGAGATTCGGGCAACCTCTCCACTTGCGTTGGCCATGGTTCTAATGGACCGACACGGAACACGTATGGGTGGGCTTGGAGACATCCTATGATGCCATTGACATGGAGCTATTCAAACATCCACAACCATTTCCATATGGGACAATAGGCCTCATTCTGGCACGACAACAAAATAGGCGAGAGAACTCCTCTGTATCCATGCCCTTGGGCTTTTCAGCATAGTGACAAGGAAAAACAGGATAGTACAAACTAAGCTACATATGAGAGATGGGTGCGATCCATAGCCCAACTAAACTCCATTGCGCTCCTCATGGAGTTCGTGGACCTTTGGATGCCACTGGAGGGTGCGATGTTGGACCACAGCCAGCCTGACTCCATCCGCTAGAGGTGGTCTGCTTCAAGTGAATACACAGCAAGTTCGGCCTACGCGATTCAACTCCAAGAGAGCCACCCCAGATTCCAGCCATCAGAGATCTGGAAGGTGCATGCCAAATCCAAGTGCGGCTTTTCTCATAGCTTGTGCTCTAGGGTCACATCCTAATAGCTGAAAACCTCACGATTCGTGCGTGGCCGCACAACAAATCAGCTGCCTCCGCACGATGGATCACTCACCTCTGCAAGGACTGCCCCTTCACCATGGCAGTTTGGAGCCTCGTCAACCACTGGTTTGGAGCGCAGATGCCCTAGCCACCCTCTGCATTCTCTCGTGGACGAGTGGTGAAATGGGACCCTACATGCATCCCCGCAGGACACCTACCATGTCCGTGTGTGATCTGAACGTCTGGAAGGAGAGGAACCAGCGAGTCTTCAACGCAATGAAGCTAACCTACCGAGAGGTGGCATCCATCACTATGGAGAATTCTTGAGTAGAGCGGCTTTCTGGGAGTAGTTCACATGTGCATCTCCAAAGGTTTTTCGACTTGTTTCCCTCCAGATAAAAGCAAACAAGTCCATCTATAAATTAAATTCTAACTTCTTTTTAATTAAAAAAAGCAAAAATATAAAAATCTATCTCAGGCTTAACTGATGGTCCATCCGTGTTTTCTGAGAAAAATATCAAAATACAAAGCTCCAAAATATGTTTCCTGAGAAAAAGTTTCTGCTGCCATTTTGGTCAGACTGGAAAGATATTGCGCTCTTTGCTTTCTTTATATTTTGGTTTAGCCCACGACGAGTTACGGTTCATTGTAGCACTCCAGAATCTAGGCCGGGCTGACCGAAAATCCATGAGCGCCCGAAAACCCCCTCCGCTCCGTCCATCTTTGACCCGATGATCCCTGCGAGCCTCATCCTCTCCCATGCGTCCTCTCGCTCTCGCCATCGCCCTCGCCCTCGCCCTCGCCCTCGCAGCATCGCCCCAACCAGGCCAACCCCTCCTCCCCTCTTCTCCTCTTTCTGTCTAAACTCTCTCACAGCCTCGTTAATTTCTCGTCCCCATCTTTGAACGACCAATCCCTCCTCGGTTCCTCCTCCCATCGATCCCTGCCGCTCCAATAAATCCCGTGGCGCAGCCACAGCACACAGCCACGCAGCTCGCCGCCCCCCTGCGGCCGGAGAGGAAGGGAGGGAGGCGGGGGAGGCTCCATGGCGAAGCTGTACGTGCAGGCGGTGCCGCCGGCGGATCTGAACAAGAACACAGAGTGGTTCATGTACCCGGGCGTCTGGACAACCTACATCCTTATCCTCTTCTTCTCCTGGCTCCTCGTCCTCTCCGTGTTTGGCTGCACCCCAGGCATGGCGTGGACCGTCGTCAACCTCTTCCACTTCGCGGTAACTAACCCCGTTCTCCCCTCTCTTTCCGTTGGGCTCTCGCCGTTCGTTTTTTTGAATGCCAATCTGTGCTCGATGAGTCGTGGTGGGTGGGTGCCTTGATGTCATGGATCTGATGAGCTGTACCGGAGGTTTGTGGCTGACGCCTCGTCTAGCTGTGGCTTGTGAGAGGTCGTTAATGTGGCTTGTCTGCGCTCTCAGCGCTGTTAGGCACCGTATTTTGTTCCCAAAATTGAATAATAATTGATTGATAGGGACATCATGGTGGGGGTATAATTTAGGTCCATAAAACTGATCACATCTCTTTGAATTGCCAGTTGTGTATACAACTGAACAATAGAAGCCTTGTGCGGTCTCACTAGTGTAGGTTTGGTTGGTAGCTTATGTTAGTTTCAGGGTGCTTCTTCCCAGTTCAATAGAAATTTACTTAGTTCCGTTTCAATGAGTGTGTAGTCAAAAGCAGAACAACAGCCAATTCATGCCACTCCACCGGCTAAATGTCAATGCTTGTGCTTGGTACTTTTACCACCTCTTTGTTTGAACGACATAGGTGGCACCCTTCTGTTAAGCATTGCATAATGCTGTCAACTGCCCGTGCAATGAGTGTCCCGCTCGATATCGGCCATCCATTCCACTCCACTCCATTGAAGATTGGACTTTTATTGGGATCTATTTTATTGACAAGATTTATAACTCTGCCCAATGGACCCTTGCAACAGCTCTGGCCGGAATAGTAGTCATCCTTTTGGGGAGTAGTCCTCTTTTGTTTGTAGGTTTCGTTTCCTTGTTCCCTTTATAAACAAGGTCGACATCACCATTGTAATTATCTCAGTCTAATTTCTTCTTAATGCGTAGGCAGTGCTCCTGTACGGTTTTTTGAAAAAAAAATTATCACTCTGCAATCTGGTCCAAATTGGTTGGGTTTGTAAGTTTGGAAAGGACCTCTGTAATTCATACTATCTGCAGCCCTGAAGCCTAAGTAGCATAAATATTCAGATTAGTGACAGTCTCACTTCTTTCATTAGGGATTGTGGTAGTGTAACATTTATATTTGTTGTCTTCACGAGCACACACATGGCGAGGATACATCAAATGGCTTTTCATATGTTTACTCTTTGCATGATTATCTTTTCATACGAAATTGATCCAAACGTTGTTCGAAATTGATCTAATTGGAAATATTTCTTTAGCTTACTTATATTTTAAATGTTTGGCTTCTTCTTTTATATAAATATAAGTAAATCGATGTAGATGTATTTTGTACTTGTTGTTAGTGCAGGTGGTTTGGTTGCTTGATTTTCCCATGCACATGTCGTCAAGCATTTCTGCCAATGCCAAATTCATCCAAATAGCACTTACCATCCCCAATAATTTCCCATTGAATTTTATGTTTCAGATCACATACCACTTTTTCCATTGGAAGAAGGGAACGCCTTTTGCCGATGACCAGGGAATGTACAATACATTGACTTGGTGGGAGCAAATGGATAGTGGCCAACAGCTTACTCGTAATAGGAAGTTTCTCGCTGTGGTTCCTGTAGTCCTGTAAGTATTTTTCTGTTATATTTCTTTGTTCTAAATAAGTATTGATTCGAACTTGTAGGAAATCTAGCTGGACAGAATTTGATGTTGAAGTGTAACCCCTATCCTTTCTTAGGACTTAGGAAAACATAGTAAATTGTCTTTATTGAATCTCTAATCCTGTAGATGCCCATTTCTTTTTGTACATGTTAGCCTCCTATCTGCATATCTCATCTCTTTATTAAAGAGATCTTCTACGGGAAAATACTTGATCATGTAGAGAATTGCACAAGCCTGGTACAGATAATCTCTTTGCCATCCTTGTCTAGATATGACGTAGAAACAAATCAATTGGGCACTTTGCAAGGAAATGGCTTTTTTCCCTCAAGTAACCAATTTAATCATGATACTATGCACATGCATGAGAAACCTAGGCATAACTTTTGGCCCTTCATACTTCTGAGGCCATGATATTCTTCCTTTAGCTTTAATAGTGAAAAGACAGGACTCTCTCCAGGACTGTGTTGAGCTTACCCTTTTATGCATGATAGCTGTTAAGATAGGTTTAAATGAGATATCGTGAAACGTCTTCGGCACAAACATGGGCTGTCCATGAAAATGCTAATTGCATTCTGTCACTACACTTTGGCCTCTCATCTTTGATACCACTAGCCAAATTGCCCACGAAATTCTGCGGCTAGGTATTATGTAATATGTTTATATTTGAAATTAGAGTTGTATTTGCTATAATCTATTCCCTATGATTGAAAATATAGTTGTATTTGTTATACAGCTAAAGTAGGTTTAATATCTATATCTGATTAATTTGCATCATTATATTATGGACTCACCAAATTAGTGGCACAAATCTTTCTCTTTATGCTCTGACTAATGTGAGAATTTCTAGTAGCTATGATACGATTTAGTACATCTGGAGATCTAACTTTTTTGGTGTGTAAAGCTCGCCATCCAATCACCTTTATCTTTGCACTTAGATGTTTGCTTGCCAATGGGTTGGAGGAGGAAAGCAACGCAGACTCGATAAATATAATTTTTTACCTAAGAGCAGCCATCTTTGATCGAGATTCTTCTAAGACCTGGGCTGTGCCTTGTATCTGCGAGCTCAAAGCAAAATTCTTATCCTTGTCAGCTCTTCCTTGGATAGGGTCATATGTCCATGCATCACTTATTCAAATTCCTTTGGACATGACGTGTTTCAGTTCCTTGAAAATGAACTGTAGGGTGTGATTAATTAAAGAATAAATATACCATATGATCGAGCGATCCTTCCCTTATTCTTGTTTTTGACTTGTGTGTTCTTCATGCAATCCATGAATTGGTGTACACAGACTGGTTTTTGCATGCCCTACGTGTTGCGCCCATCAACAATCCACTAGAGTTGTACTTGTGCTCTCTGCAGGCCTGCACTGTGTCCTGTGGACTCCATGTGGCAGTTAAGCTGTGAAACACCAGACGCGTAAGATTCACGACCTTCACAAACTCAAGCCCGGCGCGCCTGTACCTGCTCGTGCCCTGGACTCTACTCTCCCACGCCGCGTTCGACTCCACGATGAGGGGCTACTTCCGCTCATTGGTCTGGTCCCTCGCGAATAATGACAGCCGGTACGATCCCAATGATAAGCATCCTCAAGAAAAGATATCTATGCTTTGTGCTAGAAACTCTTACAGAAGAGCGCCAAGTGCAATAGTAAAATCCTTTCAATATCTCCGTTTGTAGATCCAAACAAAGCTAGGAGGCTTTTTAGATGGTTGTCTCTAGATTGTGCATGTTCCCTCTTGCCATCAGGTGCTGTGTCATATTGATGTTTCATTACATATACAACATTGTAGAATGTATAAATAACGTGTCAGGAGTTAGAAGCTTAAATTAAGTAGAGCTGTATTCAACTTCAAGTTCTACTCTATATGTAATTAATCTCCATTGTTATAATATGGACCCAACATAACCAAGGGTGTATATCTTTTTTTTCCTCTGATTAATGTGGTAAATTTTAGCCCTTGAGAGAGAGTGGTGTCTTCTTTTTAACTTTGTTTTAGTAAGATAATATATATGTTTTTGTGTCACGCTTAATACTTTTTGCTGCCTCGAAGTAGCATTGTCTTTTTGCTCACTGATGAAAATTAGCGCTGTATTGGGATGAGGTTTTTTTGTCTAGAATTTATTTGGGTGAGTGCAAGCAGTCAAAAATTTGCTTTGGACAGCATCCATGCTTTTTGTTGAAGGCCTCTTTTGGGTATCCCATGTGCTTGCACCATAGTTGCAAGTCTATGCTCTGTACTATCTTTGGTTTTTCTGAACATTGAATTTACTCTTAAGTGTTCTGGAGAAAATTGCTTCCAACTTTATCCTCTCCTCACTTCTGAGTATGAGCATCCCTCTCAATTTTGGAAAGTAAGTTTCCAACTTGGCTCTGGACTTTCCAATCATTCACCCTGCTATCTGGACAGTTTAACTTCTACATGCGCCCATCATTACTCTGGTTAACTTGTTTACTACGTTCCCACAGCATACTCGACCTGCTGCGTTAAAGTGCTGCCCTTTTGTTTTATTATAGATAAATCAAAGCAATGTGTCCAGTAGAATTGCTTTACCTACATTCCATAACATAAGTGTGTTCAGGGTAGTCCAACGCTACAGCTGTTCCACCAAATATTCTTTGGGTTCTGTACATCACCTATGGTTAATGATTTTTTTGAAGATGTAGTATTATGACTGTAGGGCAATAAATTCAGACTGATCTTTCATGTCACATCCGTATTTTCCTGTTGCTAATCATCAGGTGTGAATACTGAATATGCATTCTATCTAGGTTGTAGGCTTGTTCACTACGATTGTTATGCAAATCCTAATTGACAATGAGTAACGTAGTGCATAATCATGTATCTGCAATAACACTTTCTTTAGGTGTTATTTTTATTGTTTTCATACGAGTATGGCTTTTCTAAGCATGGGTGTACCAACATCCATTAACAGTTTCAATGTTTACATTGTACCAAAAATTCTGACAAAATTCATGAATGTTCTAGCAATAAATATATTATTACCCACGAAATTTCATGGCCATATGTTGTGCCATTTGGGAGAAACAAAAAAGAGAAAATGACAACAGTTATACATCCACATATTTTTATACCACTTTGCTCTTTTTCTATATACCACATACTATTGACTTTGATCTGAATTTATTTTTTGTGTGTACCATCGTATCATGCTGTACTACATACATGATTTTTTAAAAGATTTTTTTATACTTCTCTAATGCCACAAAATCATTTGTTACTAACTGTAGATGTATCCTTCTTTCTATTTCCTTAACAGATATTTGATCGCTTTGCACACCACGGACTACCAACATCCTATGCTCTTCCTCAATACTCTTGCAGTCACTGTTCTTGTGGTCGCCAAGCTACCCAACATGCATAAGGTACGGATTTTTGGAATAAATGCCGGGAACTAAGGCAGCAGCATTCTTCAGCAGACATCTGCCTATGCTCTTTCCAGAATGGTCCGATGTTTCGACCTATGGTAGTTAATCGGGCTCATATGAGTACGGGTGACTAGTGTTTAAAAAGTTGTTAGCAGATGGATTGTAGTCATTGTATAGAGAGATGCTAAGAGGCTGGAAGTGACTAGTGTTTAATTTTGCTATATGCTTTGATACAAGTTATCTCAGTTGTTACATGTACAGTCTCACTCTTTCAGAACAATATCTTCGCACCTATAAAGGCCTACACAGTGCTAGCTTTGTCTATCCACTCACAGGTGTTGATGGACAGTGCCAAAATTATTACAAACAGTTGTTGTGGATGTAGCTCTGAACAGCCCAGCAGAGGTGCGATCTTTAGACATCAGCACAATTCTATCAAGTGTCGTAAGAGTTGTTCCTAGGATCCGAAATGTGTTACACGAGACTTTGATTTGTTAGTTGAAAGAATCCTTGGGCCTAGTTGAATACTTAAATCGACTGCAAAGTGATGATTGTGAGCCATATCGTGACGGCTATACGCTGTTTAACAGCTGTTGTATACTGGGCAAGTGTAACTCAGCTTTACCGATTACCACTGAATTTACGAGTATCTTGCTTCCTTATGAAATCAAGAAAGAGAGTGACCCTCCGGTGAAAAAGAAGAGAGCGACCCGGTAACAGTGAGGACTTGGCAACAGGGACATCCCACTACCCAACACCCACTCGGCACGCAGGTATTGTGGTCCGCTGATTTGGACATGGGCTCTGCTATTTCAGTCTCGACCACCTTTATTCCATCCTTGTGCAACATCTGAATCTTTCCCCAAGCGATGGCCATTCCACATTTCAGCGGAAACAAAATTCCAGCTTCTTACCACTGGCTTCACGGATCAGGATCTGCACGCTGAAATGCACAAGAAACATGTTTCTCAAGCAGCAAAATTCTACATTGCACCGATGTGTCCACGATTAGTGTAGATGGGACAAGGTGGCTGTCGCCGTTGGACCAGAGTCCGGCCGGCAGGGTCGCTACTCACCGGTCGCTAGCAATATATTCTCAACTTTCTCAACCGACTAAGGTGACTGGAATGGCTTTTTTTGGCGGTGGACCGGGGGTCCGCGGAGATCGCGGTGACGAGAACGGATGACGGTGAAAACGCCGCGCCTGCTTGCGTGCGTGCCCCCCGCTTTGCACGCTATTTTCACCGAGATGGGGACGCTTGCTGCGCTGCTACCTTTTTCCTGCGACAGTTGTGCCCCCGCCTTTTATCAGGCGAGCCCCCCCCCTGAGCTTCTGAACTTGCAGTGGATGATGCATGAAACATGTTTCCTTTTGATAAAGCGTGCGCTTCGGTGGCACCACTTTGCACTGTTCTCTTATAAATGCAACGTGACACGGCAGACATGGAGGTCGGTACAGTTAGGCTTTCCCGTGCAGAGTTACTTGACGTGGTACTGCATGTGGCCATCTCATACACTGGTCAGGGCCGAGGAGGCTATGGCTAATTGTGAGCTCAAGATAGGCGTTAAGTAGTACTAGTAACGCTGTTTTTGAAATGCCATGTTTGTGCCCTACTAGTAATAGCGCACTATACTGGGTGAAAGGCGTGCACCTGCATCTTGCTGAGCTTCCATGATAGTGCTGTTGCACGTATTGTTGCCACGTACGCAAACATATAAACATGGATGGCAGTAGCATGCATCAGCGCCTTTCCTGAGAGGAACAACCGGCACTCTGTGCACATTAGAGGCTTCCCGTTGTGTGCAGTGTGCCTTTTTTTGTGCTTGCAACCGAAGCCTCTGCGGTCTGCACACTTCTCTGCTGCCGCGTCAGCCATCCATGTCTTTTTCTTTCTTTCTATTTTTCCAGTAAATTCACCTCGTTGGGATATTCACATTCATATCCAGATAGCGGATCTAGTATTTAAGCGACGGGTGCCACGCCGGACACGATCCAATAATCTTGTACAAACATCTCAAATCCGACATATAAATCAAAATTTATCAAAAGCACGTACAAATAGTGTAGTAAGGTCTCATAGCATCATAATTACACATAGATAAAAAAAATTCACCAAAAATACAATACAAATAGTTCAACAATGTCTAGTGACATAATAAATCTAACACATAGGTTCGAATTCGCCAAAAGTGCATAACACAAATAGTTCAATAAATGAGACCTAAACAATCATTTAGAATTGATCGCAAGTAGTATTTCTCAACTTTGATCTTCAATAATTCCACCACGGGATACACTTTGAACACTCGCTATCGCCACACTTAGAAGCAATATTAATTTGAGAAGTATGTACTCCAACCAGATCTTTGAGGTTATAAGCTTGGGTCTTTGCGTCTTTTTTGTTTTGGCTGAATTACATGTAACTATGAACTGCTCTGAAGTTATCGCACCCTAGATCCGACTATGAGACAGGGCTCCGGTTGTTTTTCCTCTCAGCCTGCCGTCTTTCTTCATCAAAACATGAACGAATATGTAAGTTTTAACATACTGATTCTCATGAATATGGGAGAAATTAACGTATAACATGTATCATCACATGGTATTAAATAGTGGATGAAAAATGGCTAATATGTGCTTCAACAGTACATTGTTGGTGCTTACAGTGCATGGTCGATTCTCCTTTTAAATTGCACCTACTCTATAGTGAGAACCACTGTACCGTGTCAACGACCAGCAAGCATGCGGAACCAACAATTAATTTTTTTTTCGAAGAACATGGCAGGAGCTCTGCCTTTCTCATAGATAGAAAGAACAAATTACAAAATAAAGCGTGATTTACAAAGGTAGAAGGGGAAGCACCGGCAGAAGCCATCGGGAAGCTACCTAGCTAAACTAAGTCCGAGCAAGAACCGAGGATCACCGGCCGAAGCCACAACAGAAAAAACTAAAAAACCTGCAACAAGACCCTACAACGAGCCTCTGGGGAGCTACCTAGCTAAACTAGGTCAAGAGCGAAAACCGACGAGGCAGCAACATTCAACGCCGGCCAGCTCAACGAACACAGAAGAAGCCGGGTTCAATGATTGCCTGCAATGTCATCGTCCCCCGCTCATCGCGCTCACGACCCAGCGGCTTCGACTTCACCTCAGCAACCAAAAAGCCAACCCTTCTGCCGCGTTGAGACCAGCCCGCCACGGACACGCTCGCCAGAGCGATCGACACCCGAAAGGGAGGGCCTGCGCCAGAAAGAGGGGCGAGGTCCAGAGACGCCTCTCCGGCACCAAAAGGACTGACGAACGCACCGCCCAATGCCATCTGCTCATCAGCTATGCCAGCTACCCGAAGCTCCAACACCTGTCGTAAGCCGGCCCTCGTGCCGACGTCGATACCGCCAAACTTAGGACTCCAAGGCGCCGCCCCCAAGGGGGAAGGGACGCTGAGACGCCATCGCCGCCCGAACCAGCAAGCCAGTTCTTCGGATTTCTCCGGGAGATTTCTCGGATGGTGAGATCCAAACGACAGCGCCTTCAACAAGGAGAACGACGCACCAAAGCACCGTCACTGTCGGCATCCGTCAAGGACGAGGGCTTTCGCCCGAAGATCATAACACCACCGGACCCATCGTTAGCAAGCACCGAGGAATCGACACAAGGGACCAGCGTCGACAGCCTACTCCTGTACTCTGCACCTGCACCTGCGAACTAGACCTCCTACACCTGTATACCTGTACACCGACTCAGGCCATGCCCTCACTGCCACCTCCGGCAGCGAAGCTCCGCCTCCCCTCCAACGGCGCCACCACCGGAGGCGTCCTCCTCATCCCGCGCCAAGACATGGCTTCCTCACCCCTCGTCAGATCCAGCCGCCACCCACCCACCCAGCCGCGGCTGGCAACTCGACGGGCGGGGCGAAGCGGCCCCCGAGCCCCCCTAGCGGAGCGACCGACGCCTGCCAAGCCCCGCCGGCCGCACAGATCTGGGCCTGAGCTCCACTCCTGAGCTCCATGCCTGCCTGAATCGCTGCTGAACCGCGCCGCCACGGCGAACCCTAGACCCGAACCACCGAGCTCGCCTGCTTGAACCGCCGCCGGACCGCGCTGCCACGACGACCCGAACCACCGAGCTCGTCGCCTGGCCCGCCACCTGGCCCGCCGCCGTTCCCGAGACCCTCGACGAGAAACTTTCCTGCCTCCAGATCTGGGAGTCTAGAGGGGTGCGAGCACGCCGGCTTCAACCCTCGCGGCCGGCCAAAAGAGGCCCCGCCGCCACCGTCCGCTACGCGGGCTTCGCCCGGCGGCTTCCTTCGGTGGCGGCGAGGAGGGAGGAGGGGGAGGAGGCCCGGCGGCGGCTAGGGTTTTTTTCGCCCGAGCCGCCCGGGAGAGCGACGCGGGCGACGCCTCAGTTCAAATAAGGATGGAACCAACAATTAATAAAAGGGGCATATCCATGGTGGAATCTCACTTGGCACGGGACACGCAGTAAAATTAGCAGCATACACTAAGAAGGCAAGAACAACTGCATTCTGCATCAGCCATCATCTGGAAGACCTTGCCACTATATTTTGTTCACTGGCCAGTCCAAACGACCTGACGATCAATCGAGCGGACAATAAAAATGGATGCATGAAAAGAAGCGTGCTCATAAGCTTATCTAACTATGCATGCATGCGTATGCGCTCGACCCCAGAAGTGTAATGGAACAGTATTCTTGCCGTTTAGATGCCAGAATATATATCAAGTGTCTACAAATGTTGCGTAGCACAGTAGTATCCTTGTCGATTCCGCCTACAAAAGTCATGTTTGGAACAGGGGAGTATTAATCTTCCGGTTCCTATAGGACAAGAACAGTTCTCCTTCGAAAATCATGCAAAAGTTCATGTGAAATTACTGCGTTCCACGGCCTTCCACCGAATTTCTTCGTTCTAAAGATGACCGAAGTTTATTGGCGCACGGACACACGAACCACTGAATTTCACCCCGAGCCTGCGTCCCTCCTGTTAGCCACCTACTGTCACTGGCTCATCACGACTAAGTACTACTATTGGTACAGTACTACCTCATAGTTTCAAAAAAAATGTACTACCTCATGTTCCAGAAATGGGAAGCAACTAAACTTGCTTGCAATTAATTAACAACAATCGACGGCGCATGTAGCATTGATTAGCCACTCGAAAGTGAACGTGGGAGGGGACAACATACAGACAAAACGGAGGTAATTGCAAGAATCCGGCGCTATCACAAAAGTGGACGGGAAAGTGCTACCGAGTGAGTACTAGTAGCACGCTCTTCTTAGCTTATCGCTAAGATGAGATAACTAGGTCGGTAGTCAAAAATATTACTCTTACTGTTCAATAATGTAAAACATGTAGACGTTTCAAAATTTATAATTAGATATATAATTTTTTAGTTATGTGACACAAAAATAGTATCATTAGATTCATTTTAAAAGTACTTTTCAATGATATTACTTTTGTATCGCATAACCAAATTGTTATAGACCTAATTATAAATCTTAGGATGCGTGTGCGCCCTACGTTCTTAGACGGAGGGAGTATTTCTGTAACAAGAACGAGATTATATGGTATCTTTTCTTTACCTGTTAGTTTGTCCGTTCGGTGTGGTCTATCGTTCAGGTGATCTTTAATTTACATCCTCCTCATAGTGTTGCTAATATGTTTAAAATATGGCTACGTGTGCTTATGAACAAATTGCAGGCCCAGATAATGGTTGGGACGACAACATTATGTTGGGCTCTATGGCTTACTCGTAAAAATATAGTATTTGACAAAAAAAATCGTCACTAATGTAGGTTTATCCACTCTTGTACTCATTGGCTTCATACGTGATCAGCACTTCAACGTCCAGAGGAGCAGCAAGCAGTGTTGGCAGCATGTGCACAGTCGGAACGGACAGTTCGAGAGGTTTTTATCCCACATGGTTGGCGGTCTAGTCTTCACCTTACGTC
This sequence comes from Stipa capillata, assembly GCA_019208055.1. Taxonomy (NCBI): domain Eukaryota; kingdom Viridiplantae; phylum Streptophyta; class Magnoliopsida; order Poales; family Poaceae; genus Stipa; species Stipa capillata. The sequence goes on along the minus strand of JAGXJF010001596.1, from coordinate 94,768 downwards.
TGCGTGATATTTTCTTTCCTTTTCTTTGTGCCAAATTGATCTTTTATTAGTTTGCACTTTGGGGCAGTGTGCATTTCAGTGCAGAGGCCGGGGGTTGATCTCTTGCGACTGTATCGTCTCTGTAAAAAAGAGGAGATGGCAACCTAATGCAAAGTGCGTCGAAGGGGCTAGAAAACAGGATTCATATAAGAGTTGGGTACAATTATCCATCGATTTAGAAAAGGACCTCCATTAGATAAGAAATAAAAGAAGTCCTAATAGATTGTAAAAAGTACCTTCGAAACGGTAGGAAAATGCAGAAAGATACTTGGTGTGTCGGCCCCTTAAATGATATTGCCATGATTTCGCCAGAGTGAATTCTGCACAAAGTCCCGAAATCTGGACGATGAAGGCTTTCTGCCAAGGATCACGAGGACCTTCATCAAAGAGTACCACGCCCTCGACCATCGAAAACATCTATCACCGTGGTTGCAATATCGTTGGTGTTTTCAGTTGATCTTTGACAGGCGAGCTTGCAAAATAGAGTCCAGATCTTGTGGTACGGGGAGAGGGTGAAGCCACAATAGCCAAAAGGTGATAACACGTTGAACAAGCAAGCGATGAATGCCAACACCATAAGGGCGTTCATTCGGTGGGGTTACTTGGCACTGCAGTGTTGCCGAGGGAGTGCATAATCATAGTAAGTGGGGAGACCTACCATGGCAACGGATGGCAGCGGCCGATATAGAGCCTATTCACAAAATTAACTCAGAAGGGACAAATTTAAAAAGCAAAAAAATCTATATATAGGCAGTGGCAGAGGATATTTTAAAATTTTAGTGGGACGGAATTGAAAGCATGGACCAAGCATATAACGCAAGACCATAATATTTCATACACTAATAAGAATATTAAACACTAGAAGAGAAATATTACAATCCAGCACTCAAAAAGCCTTAAATTCCACTCACATCCTCATCTAATGTAACTAAATAGCAGGGCACAACACCGTTTTTTCTTCGTCTTGTTGATCTATCAATCAATCTGATCGGGCACTACCAGAATCTCGGCATTTGCCGTGTGCAAAAGACACACGGCGAAGGAGGAAAAGCCCTCGGCAAAGGGTTTGCTGAGTGCAACACTCGGCAAAGAGCACACGGCGTACAGGCTGCCGGCAAAGTAAAGTTTGCCGAGTGTATTCCTTCGGGCACTCGGCAAAGAGTTTGCCGACGGTCAGACTGAGCACTCGGCACAAAAAATTGACTAAACGGCCATGACGCCCGTTAGTAAGGTTTGCCGAGTGTCGACACTCGGCAAACAAGGTGATCAGGGGCAAAAAAAAATGCCCGCCGACGGGGCACCGCTGTTGCCACGTGTCTCCGGCGGGGTCCATTACACACGTGTCACCACTACACACGCACACGCTGGCCGGGTCCACTGGAATGTCCACGGGGGACCCACGTACGGGTCGGTATCAAATGACGTGGCGCCGTGTATAAGCGCCCGGTAGTTTCAGAAGATTTCAACCCGCACCGCGCAGCCGGGTATATAAACCACTCAACCGCGCGGTCGCTGGGCGAGGTGGGACTAAACCAGACAAAGCTGTTTGCCGAGTGTCAAAAAACGGACACTCGGCAAACGTGAGTTTGCCAAGTGTCCTAGCGCGGGCACTCGGCAAAACCTACCAAACGCCAAGGGCTATGGCGTTTGCCCCCCAAGCCAAACGCCAAGGGGTCTGGCGTTTGCCCCCCAAGCGTCGCCCCGGCAGAGGGCGAGACGCCAGCGTCGCCTCCACTGAGTGCGAAGCACCGAACGCCACGCCCTCTGGCGTTTGCGCGGCTAAGCAAACGCCAAGGGGTCTGGCGTTTGCCTCCCAAAAGGCTTCCACGCTGCGCTGTTCGCCACGTGTCTCCGTGTTTGCCGAGTGTCATAAAATAGACACTCGGCAAATAGACAACTTTGCCGAGTGTAAATTCCAAGACACTCGGCAAACATACTTTTTTTCTTTTTCTTATTTCTTTCTTTGTTTTGTTTTCTTTGCTAAACCTTCTCAAATTTTTACCACAGCCTCTACGTATCATATCATGACACCATGCCAAGTCTAAGTCTCATGTTTTTCAGACTTCGTTTGCATTTTTTAGAATTTAAAAACCAATAAGCTCCATGTTGGTGGTCGAGTCTTGCCACCGAGATGTTTGTAATTTCTTTTCATTTTTTGAATAAGGCCTAAATATATACTAAAGAACACAAATATGATTTTTCAATCAATTTGTGTGCAATTTTTCATGTACTTGTAGTTCAAATTTGAATTATACCCATTAAATGCCTAGAAATGCACTTAATGACTTAAAAATAGCAAACGAACCCTGAAAAATGCCAAATTTTAACATGGAAGATTTAATGGTGTATATTGAGTGTAGAAAAAGTTTCAAGATCAAACGATGAAGGAATTGTCACTTCACCTTCAAACCTGACACATTCCCTCTCGAAACCATGAGTCTTCCTCGAAGATGGTTCGGTTTCTAAGCAGCGCACATGACAACTTTTGTGAAACCTTGTTAAATTTTTACCACAGGCTTTTGATGTCATATAATGATACCATGCCAAGTTTCATGTTTTTCAGACTTCGTTTGCATTTTTTAGAATTTAAAAACCAATAAGCTCCATGTTGGTGGTCGAGTCTTGCCACCCAGATGTTTGTAATTTCTTTTTATTTTTTGGATAAGGCCTAAATATATACTAAAGAACACAAATATGATTTTTCAACCAATTTGTGTGCAATTTTTCATGTACTTGTAGTTCAAATTTGAATTATATCAATTAAATGCCTAGAAATGCACTTAATGACTTAAAAATGGCAAATGAACCCTGAAAAATGCCAAATTTTAACATGGAAGATGTAATGTAGTTCAAAATATGTTGAGTGTAGAAAAAGTTTCAAGGTAGAAAAATGGGCTATAAATTCAAGCTATTTACCGGATAATATTCAATTTTGAACTACATGTATATAAAAAATGGGCTATAAATTCAAGAAAAATTCATATTTTGGTACTTATATATATTTCTAGCTCCCTCCAAAAAAATAAACTCAAAATTCAAAAGTTTGCTCTTGAAAATTCAAATGTACACATGCATTTTATTGGTTTTTAATTTTTTGCCGATTCTTTGCCGAGTGTTTTTTGTTTGCCGAGTGTAACACTAGACAAACCACCGATATGCCGAGTGTCAGTTTTTTGCCGAGTGTTTTTTCTGGCACACTCGGCAAAGAGAGTGTTTGCCGAGTGTTCGATAAAATACGCTCGGCGAACTTCTCGACACTCGGCAAACTCGGCGATTCCGGTAGTGGGGTATGCATACAGTCAGTCACACGGTTAGTCAAACCTAAGCAGCCAACCCCAGTTAATTGACTTAATTCCTAAGTGACTAACTGTCCAACTACAGACACGATAGCCCAGCTGAACTTACCTTTTCATGGTTGTCTTCCACCCGTCCTCACGTTCGAGCGACTACGACGGCGCCATCCAAGGAGCTCGCGCGGTAGCATGCATGGTGCAAACGCAAGGTAGTTAGGTCGGGCGGCCCCTCGCCCCTGCCCTATGGGGTCCTCTGCCCCTGCATATAGGGACGACCTCCTCACCCAACTCAGCGCAGCGCAGGCCACGACTCAAGGAATACGGGAAAAGGACGCCGGCCATTTCTTTGCGCTGCGCAGAGCGGGAGGATTGGGGAGGGGTTCCCACTAGCTAGGGACTCATAGGTTTTGTTACGTAGTCTGTAATCAGCTAGCTTCTCTCTAAAAGAGTCTATAACTTTAGGCCCTTTATATTTTGGCATCTTGCCTTAAAAACGTACATAGGAGTATTATGTATAGATCTTTGTTACTGTGGTATATATACAACATTTTCTAGCTACGACTGTTATGTAAATAAAACCATATAGAGTGGTCATATATTGGGGTTTTGGACATACAGTTGGCAAAAGTAACCATCCATGCACATCTTGGAAACCGGTGAATTTCTAAAACGTTATATATTTGTTGATTAGTTAAGGGAGTAGTATAGCTACTAAAATCTAGCTAACAAACATGTGCTAAGACAAATGAAAAAAGAATCATTTACCAGAAAAATATATATCTCTGCATAGTAAAAGAACATTTTAAGAACATGAATCTCGAAATCCATGCAGTTCAACAAATGGTCATATCGTTGCATGATTTTTTTGCATGTGCACGTGTTATAGTATATTGTACATTCATGGTTTCTTTCCACTTTTAGTTAAATGCGCAAACGTTATTTTTGCGCACTATGCAGGTGCTTTTTATTTCTTTTTTGGGAGAGGTGTTTTTTATTTCCGAAGTAACCATTCCCAGTAATTAATTTAGTTATACATATACAAATATGTATATATATAATAAAATCAATGCTCAAACGAGCTATGACATTCACTTCGGGAGAAAATTCACATTAATCCGAGAAAAAAAAGATATATACCTCCAGATAATAATGATGTGGATTACTATATGTTCAAACGATTCATATATGTCATGGTAAACAAATGCCCTCAACTGTGAAAATTTGCATGCTTATATATTTAACTTGCGAGAAAGGCTACGCAGTTGTGCGGGTGCACCAGCTAGTCTAAAATATATCAAATACTACTCCCTCTATAGATGTCGGTCACTTTAGCTACTATTTCATGTTGACGATAAATGTAGGTCGTTTTATAGTTTCTAGGCCCTTAATTTTTCCCTTCACATTTCCTTGTACTCCTACCTCAAGACTTAGAGAACATGTAAATTAAGAGAATAATTAGAGCACATAATGATTATCCCTATTACTTACTTGTGCCATGGGTAAATGACATACATTTTTAGACTTGAAGTAGTATACAGAGTACTTCCAAGCAAAGATGATGCACAAAAAAATGTGGGAACCAGAAGCATGGGCCAATGGCCTACTAGAACTGTAGGACATGGTTGCACTTGCACACATACCCAAACGTACCATACCATATCTTATCTCCCTTAATGAGTAGTCGTAGCAACACATTAAATATGACAGCGGGTAGTTTATTTATACAAGGGTGGCCAAATGCAACAAGGTGAAGGACTAGTACTTACTCCCTAGGAGAATGTTTTTGTGTGGGCCCAAACGGTACTTTTTTATGCCAAAAAATGGAGCACTTGTATGGTGAAAACTGAAATTAAGATACTCCTCCTCCCAGGCCCAGGCCCTGGCAACTTTGTGGTGAAGTGATAATATACATTGAAACGGTAAAGCAGTGAAAGAATAATTATGTAGCTAGCTACTTTCTGGTACAGGAGTGGAAAAAAAAGTTCATTTCTTGTACACTTGACATGAGAGGTCAGGAGCTCCGAGTGCAAGGAGCGTGCAAGAAGGTCATGAGGAGAGGACGAAGGTACCCTCTTTTGGTTTAGAAAAATGTCATGGATCGTACAAATGAGCATGCCATGCACTTACAGATGGCCTAACATATGATAATAGTATCATGGAGAGAGAGGGGGAGAGAGAGAGAGAGAGAGAGAGAGAGAGAGATGTGCTTGTCATACGTACATATTTTTCTCTCCATTCCGTTCCTTTTCTCCTCCCACTAGTGCTTCTCATGGCTGGAAGATTCTTGGTTTTGGGATGATGGCGAGATACGACATCTCATAGCTAGCCTGCCTGCTACAAGAAAAGAGCACAGCAGGGGGGCGAGAGAGAGAGAGAGAGAGAGAGAGAGAGAGAGGGATATGACAGGTACTATAGAAGAAAAAATATATAAATGAAGAGCAAAAGATATCTATATATCAATGTACTTCTAAACAACAACAAGATACATATTACAAGCTGTTCTCAAGGCCCTGAGTTGATCACGATATGAAGGAAGCCAACCATAAAAAATGACTGTTACTGGGGTACCCTCTAATCAGTACAGCACGTGTGTATGCTAGCCACCCGGCCCCCTCACCATTCTATCTCTGACGTACTCTGCACACTATACCAAACCAAACTGCTGAACAATGTTGTGAAAGATGACTCTGGTGACACAGGTAGCCATTCTGCTCTTAATCTTCCATCAATTAAAGCTTGTAACAAGTCACCCCATGCATGCATGATGCATTTCCAATAATGCATGCAAAACCAAAAGCTAAAAGAAGAGTTTGGCCAAACAACACAGAGTACTAACCAACTCGCTGTTTGTTGACACCACCCTACGTACGTACGATGTGGATCTTGAAACACCACAGTCGAAGGAAGCCTGAGTACAGATTCTACATGAACAAACTCACATGGCCATGATCAACAATCTTGTCACGATAATCAGAAATGAGAGATTCGATTGGTGAAGATAGAAGCTGTATATCAGTAGTTCACCACCCTTAATCTGTGTACTCTCCTGTGTTAGCCCCCCAAGTCGATCACCCACAGACATGAACACGAAGAAGGAACACCAAGAACCGAAAACCAAACACAACCAAAGAGATCAAACGCCATATGCAACACTAATCACCACCACCGCTTATTAACTCACTGTCTCTATCCCTATCTCCATATGCTGACAACAGCGCGTGCATGAGCCATGCATACAGCGCCACGCGCGCGGGCACCACCTTACCAAGAACCGCCGCCACCGCCACCGCCGTCATTGCTGCTGCAATTCCCGATCATGCTATTATTCCAGAACCCCAGAGTCTCATGGCCACCGCCGCTGCCACCGCCACCCTGGTCCTTGCTGTGCTCAAACGGGTCACCGCCGCCGCTTGCACCTCCTCCCGCCGCGCTCACGCCCGGTTTCAAGTCCTCGAACGGGAACAGCATCCTGCCTGCTGCGCTCTCCTGTGCCCCCTGCAGCCCAGCGCTGTATCCCCCGGCGCCGCCACCTCCCCCCGTGCCGTGCGTGTCCAGTGAGAACCCGAGCATGTTCTGAACCTGCTGCTGGTGTTGCTGCTGCTGCTGTGGCGTCGGCATGCGGAACTCTCCAAGCGCGAACCCGGCGGCCGCGTACTCCGGAGGCATCCCTAGCTGCACCTGAGGCAGCGGAACGTAACAGCCGGTGCTCCTCAGCAGCTCCATCGCCGGAAACGCGCCCATGCCCCTGCCACCCCCCGCCGTTGGCCGCCATGGTGCCACCCGGATTGCACACGCTGCTGCTCTCCAGGCTAGGGAACGCCGCGAACTCCGATGGATGCAGGACGCGGCCGTGGTGGTGCGGGAACGCCAGGTTGAGGTCATGCGCGCCCTCGTGCATCATCTTCGGGTTCTTGGCCGCCATCCCGACGGGGACCGTTCCGGACGCCGCCGCGGAGGTAGAGGCAGCCGCCGCCGCCGCGGACGACACAACTGAGGAGGACGACCGCTTGTTCTTCCGGGAGCCGCCGCCGACCGGGACGTTCCGGAGGGAGCCGCCCTCGGTCCAGTAGCGGCGGCACGTCTTGCAGAAGTAGCGCGGCTGCTGGAGGCTGTAGTTGTTGTAGTAGCAGAACTTGGTGTTGGTGGAGTTGCACCTCGGGCAGTTGATTGCCTTCTCCTTCTGCGGCCGCGCCTTCCGCTCCGTGCCCGCACCGGCTGCCGCGCCCTCTCCTGCTGCCGGCGGGGCCGGAGCTCTCTGGGCGTCGGGGCAGATGGCGGCGCCTGTGGTGGATTCTGGTTCGCATTAAGGTTTGGATTTCCAGCCATCATCATCTCCTCCATGGGCTTCACGAGCCCTAGCCCCTGGTGATGGACACATATTGCACCCTATTAGATGTCACAAGCTAAAACGATCTTAAGGTACTAGTAAGAACATGATGTATAGGAGAGTATGGAGAGATGAATGGGGGATATGACAGCCTAAGGTGTGGGGATTCTTATGGTGCAACAAAGAACCAAGCAAATGAATACAAAGTGAGATTAAAGGGAGGGGAAAAGTAGAATGGAAAAGGTGAAAAAAGCAAAGAAAAGAGCACCACCACACAAAACACAACTTTGTTTGTGCTCTTGTAGGGTTGTGTTTGTGGCTTAGCAGTACTGCTACTACATCATCCAAGACATGGCTACTCTTTTGATGCAAGGTGCGGGAGAGAGAGAGGGGAAAGGAGGAGAAAAGCTAAGAGAAAAGGAGAGATGCATGAAAAAGATAAAAAGGATGAGAGGAAAGGATAAGAAAGAAAGGGAGGAACAAAGTAAAAGAAAAGCGGTGCGTGTGCTCCTTTCAAGGATTAAAAGCGGAGACAGGAGAGAATTAAAGGCCCCAAGGCCCTGAACTCGAAGCCAACGGAGAAGACAACACACAGACAGACAGAGAGAGGAGATGACCATACATGCATAGATCTACACGAAGAACAAAAGGTTGGCCATGGCAGTACCCAAGAACAACAAAGGCGCGCGAGATCATCATATCCCATCAAGGAAAGAAAGCACAAAGATCAAGGCATACTAAAGAAGACGATTCGACCAAGAACACAGCAACAAGATCTACGAGAGCAGAAGCCAACCCGACCAACCCGTGGCGTGAGATCTTGTATGCATGGCCCTAGATGCATGTCGATGTTGCAGTAGTGCCGATTTGAGCCGGTTGTGTATGAAGATTAGGTTACCTGGTGCCAGTGGGCTGCATCCATGCAAGGATCGATCCCAATTGCTGCTCACCCCAACAACAATTCTTGTCTGCTGCGCTATGAACAAGGGGAGAGAGGCAAGCGGTGAAGGAAGAGGAGTAGGAGGAGCTCCTAGATGTGTCGAGCACAAGGGAGAGAGAGAGGAAGGAATGTCCGGTGGATGACCGTAGTGGAATTGCTCCCCCTTCTCTCTCCTCCTCCATATGTCATGAGATAGTGGGATTCTTTTCCCAATATTTTTATGTCTCTAGAGAGAAGGGGAGGAGAAGGGAGAAGAGAGGAAGGGAAATTGCTGCGCTCGGTTGTATGATTTTGCCTCCTGAGTGCTCCTGGTGGTCGCCAAAAATTGTCCATGTGAGGCTTGCAAGTGTGTTTTGTGTTGTTGCGAGTTTTGGGCCGTCCGGACTTCGGACAGAAACCAGTCGGTGAGACGAGTCAACCGAGGGCAGGGGCGCAGCTCTGAGAATGATGGTCCAATGGGGCCACGCACGTGCGTAGGAGGCCATGCCACGTGCGAGCAACCAACCAGGGTGTTTCTAGTGCTTAGTAGTATGAGCAACGTAGCACGTCAGCTTCAACGCAAGCACTCTGGATCAAAACTAGTCCGCGTGTTAAATATGACTAGGCCGTTACTCCTCTCTGGTTCCTGTTTCCTTCTTCGTAGTTGCCATCAGAGCTAGCAAACCCTACCTCACCTCTAACCTCTTTCCCCTTCCTTTCCACACTTCTTGCCCACCACACCAGAACAGGCAGTGCCAATAACCTCCGCCGCCGACGTCCTCTCTTGTCGATGGTGCCATGAAATCTGATTTTCTATTTATTTATGTTGTGAGAGGGGTCATCCTATCCCAAATCTACGCATATATACAGGTGACGTTTTAACCTGGCTCATTCAATTCTGTTAAGTATTTCATACTTGTTGTGTGGTGTTGGACAACTGGATAGAACACAAATCGTAATAGTGGGATGCACTATAGCATTGATGCTGTAGACAAGGTTTAGGGCTATCGACGGTGTCAACTGTTTTAAATAAGGCTCAGGGGCTGTAAACGACGTCAAGTGTTGTCGACAAGACCTCAGGATGACAAGACACGCATCACAACAACGAAACACGCTACGACACGAGGCGTCGTAACAAAACCCCTGGATATGAGAAGACTCAAGGAATATGCTGAGGAATATTCCATAGGGATAAGGTGAAAATGAATATAATGCTCTCGACAGAATTATGACCCTGAGGCAAAACCTTAAACTACCTAGAACTAAAAATGTAGATGTACACCACTATGCCTCCTTTCCTATAAATAGGGAGACACCACCTCTGTATTTGGAGGTTAAACCCCTTGGGCAAAGATCAATACACTAGCATCCTTGTCATTCTCCCTGTTATGTGTGTCGATGTTGTTGCGTCCGCTGTAGCTGCACGAGTGCATTGCCTAGTTGCGTTCCCCGTACATCTACTTGGTTACATAATCGAACCAGGATGCCCCAAGTATCTGTCTAAGATTGTAGCTGCGACGATTTACCTATTAGAAAAAGAAATAGCTGAGAAAAGCCAAACTAGTTGAATTAAAAGTTAGTTTTTAGGTATTTTTAAGTCCATCCTTAGGCCTCTTACAAGTTCATCCTCGAATTTTTGAAAGCTCATCCACATATTTTGTGAACAGTGCGAGTCGTCGAAAGTCTTGTACTTAAAACTTAAAGTTTTGATTTCAGCTTATTCATTTTTTTAAAGTATGTTTATCCCTTGTCTCTCTAAAGGGAGATGAGAGCCATGAGGGATGGCAGCCATGGAAGAGAGCGGGAAAGGGGATCCTGATTAATAATATTGTTTTGAACAGAGACACAAACGAGGATCTACTGGGAAACAAGTAACCACAGTAAGATGACATGAGCGTTTGTTAACGAGGTTCTACGAACACGCCTACATCTCGGAGAGCCCTTCTTCATGCAATTTTTGCCACATATTATTGACAATACGTTGACCACCGACAATTCGAGCACATGTGGTCTAACCGTGCCCCCTCTGGTAGCCCTGGCTCAGTTGTAACGTGTGATGCCCCCTCTCTTTATAAAAGGCAGCCTTGATACAAGTGTTCGACTCTAACATCAAACATACATTATCCACACATATCGTACTACCCTACTATAATACTAATACATCTCTAAATTCAACTTATAATCTATCTGTACACATATTTGACGATGGGTAGTGCGACTACCGGTGGGCCAAAGTCTACGGGCCAGTAGATGATCTGCAGCCCATGAAGAGAAGTTCGTGGCCCAAGCGACTTGGCATGAGGAGGAGTAACGCGCAAGGAAGTCGGAGGCAACCTTGCCTTATACGAAGGAGCGGAGTCCTGCTCGGATTGGAAGAGGACTCGTAATCGGGGAGGAGACCCCCTCGTCCCCACCTATATAAAGGGGACCAGGCCCCCTAGGAAAGATCAAGCCTTGAAGATTAGCCTCATCGCCAGAAGCCTAGGGTTTCCAACAAGCCATAGATTCGTAGATCCGGCCTCGCCGAGTTCCCTACTCGCCGAGATCCACCATTGTACCCCGCCGAGTTCTTTACTCGCCGGGTTCTCCCTTGTACTCAGCCTGTGTATTTCATCCGTATCAATACCATCAAAGCAGGACGTAGGGCTGTTACCCACATTGGGGGCCTGAACCTGGGTAAATCATTGTCGTGGCGCCGAGTTGACCTGAGGCGACACCCCGTCATCTCTCATCTCAGTGCTGTTCGAGCACCCCCCCCATATTCCATACATCGACAGCTGGCGCCCACCTTGGGGCCCTCACGTCAGCTCGGTTCTTCATCGACAATACTACCCGACCAGATGGGGTACTCTGGCTTCAACGACGACGATTTCTACGACGCTTTCACCCGGACGTGCGACGATATCTTCGTCCCGCCCGAATACCCTACCGGCTCACGGACTCATCATCAACAACCTGGGCCGCGTCATCACGCTCTGCCCGCCGCGCTTCGGGTATCAGTCACGGCTAATGAGCGTTCGACGTTTAACCCGTTTGCTTCGGATCTTCGTGATCTTAGGCATGCCATAACTCGGCGTCGCCTCGACCGCCACCCCGCAACCAGTCGCCGTGAATTTTGCCTGAAAACACCAGATCATCAAACGACTCCACACCAGTTTGCTCCACGTATTCATGGGCATCAGGACAGGAGGTATTCGCACGCTCCGAAGGAACGTAATCACCAAAGCAGGAGGCTTTGCCACTGTGCACGTCAACCAACTACTCCCGCGTTGCATCCAACTGATCTGCGCCGCTACCTGGATATCAAGAAGTCCAGACGCAACCCTCGCTGTGGGCATGGAAGCTTGCGGCTCCCATCTCCATGCAGCAGCCAGGGGTCCAATGAGCCAGATGAAGATCCCCTTGAAATATCAACCCCCCGGGGGTTTACCTTCGACTTCCCACACGTGTACGCCATTGAAGACGAAACTCCTCCGAGAGTCATCGACACTAATGCATCCTCTTCAAAAGCCCCGACTTCAGAAGCCGCGAAGAAAGCAGCTCGTTCCCGAGTTCTAGCAGCACAAGTCAAGCAGGCGCTCTCCGAGCACTTTAACGATGCAACTCGCCAGCTCTTCGAGGAGCACGAGCAGGCCCTGGCCGACGTCCAGTGTGAAGCGGAAGCCGCCTACCAAGATAATAGGGCGCTCAATAACCCGGATCAGAACCAGCGTCATAAAGAACCTGCCCGTGAAGAACGTGAATACTCGCGATCGCCTCATCGCGACCGCGCTCGGAGGAGCTGGTCGGGACCTTCGGATCAAGACAACCCGAGGGGGGACCACCGACGCCGTCGACATCACAATCGTCATCTCCAACGCCCCCAAGAACGAGGAGATCGGCAACAACACTCTCCGAGCAGTCCTTCATCCGAAGACGACGACTTCGCCCCAGGCGTAATAACGGGGTGTCCCGCTTTATCATCTCGACTGCGCCGCATCCGCATCCCGAGACACGTACGTTCCGGCAAGAATCTCGAGTACGATGGTAAAAGCGATCCTAGAGAATTCCTCATCTGATTCACTCAAGATATACTAACATCTGGAGGCGACACAACGTGCATGGCGAATCTCTTGCCAATTTGCCTAGTCGATGACGCGGCGACTTGGATTCAAAATCTCCCTGAAGGTTCCATCCGCAATTGGGCACAATTCCAGGACATCTTCATAAAGAGTTTCTCTACAACCCGAGACGCGTATACTCTTAGATCCGAGTTCAAACGCATGCGCCAGGGTCGAGATGAAGGCCTCCGCGATTTCGTTACCAGGTTCAAGAGTAAAGTCAACATCGTGCCAGGCCTCTCCTTCACCGAAATCCTGGAGACTTTCCAAGCGGCCGTACGTGATGAACGGTGCCTAGATCACGTGTATACCGCTCAACCCCGTAACACGGCGGAGCTCATGGAAATCCTCCGAGTTCGGGCGAATTATGAAGACCAACGATTACATAACATCGAGCTGGACCGGGGACTTCATCGATCCAGTGACAGGGACAGGCACAGACGTTCTCCAAGAAGAGACACCAGGCACTCTCCTAGGACAAATCGGCAACCAGGACGAAATCGCCCACCCACCGACGGTGTCCTTGCCGGGTTCCAAGATAAAAATCCGCCAGAGTACCGCGGCGATCGCAAGCAATGGAAGCCGAAGCCGAAAAGGAACTCGATGGGTGAACTCTTGGATGAAAATTGGATACCCGAAGAACAGCGCACCCGCCAGAATTGGTGCAAGTACCACCGCAGCGGATCTCATGGCCAGGCCAGATGTCGTGAACTTTTGAAGATACTCAACGAAGAATCCGCGGTTGAGTCGGCCGCTAAGCACCAGCCCCGAGTCCAGGAAGAGCCACCCAGAGCTCCGAACGATAACACAAGGGACGTATACCCGGGAGAAGAAGATGTTCACATCAATCACATGTGGGGAGGATCAGCAACATACGACTCTAAACGGCACGCCAAGCAGATATCCAGGGACGTCCTGGCGGTTCACCCGCGCCCGGCGCCGACCAAGATGAGATGGGCCAAGATCCCGATCATGTTCGACGAGAGTGACTGCCCCAATAATTGTCCGTACCCGGGGAGATACCCACTGATCGTTTCCCCCCGAGTTCGGAACATTGTGTTGCACAAGGTCTTAATCGACGGTGGGAGTTCTTTCAGCCTCATACCTCTTTCCACGCTCGACAAGATGCAGAACAGAAGAATGCATTTTTGAAGTCATCGACTTCGACATGGTCTACAACGCCATCTTAGGCCGGCCGCAACTCGTGCAGTTCATGGCGGTCCCACACTATGCCTACCCTATCATGAAAATCCCGGCACCAAATGGCGTCATCACCGTCAAAGGATCTTTACCCACTGCGGTGGAATGCGACATGCAGAGTTATGGCCTCACTGCTCGACAAGACACCACTAGCGACAACGTGGAACTCCCACCACCCCCCAAACCTGACTGGGAGTCGGCCAAGTCAAAGCCCAAGTTATCAGTTCAGCCTCACAGCGAGATCAAGCGCATCCCTCTCCGAGAAGATGAACCCGACCGCACGCTCAAGATCGGGTCCTCCCTGGACCCCAAATAGGAACTCGCGCTCACCACTTTCCTTCGGGCGAACTCGGAGGTATTCGCATGGAAGGCATCCGACATGCCCGGAATCCCAAGGGAAGTGGCTGAGCACAAGTTGGGCCTCGACCCAAAAGTCAAACCAGTCAAGCAGAAGCTGCGACGATTCAGTCCTGAGCAACGCAAAGTCATTGAAGCAGAGCTCAAAAAATTAACGGAGGCCGGCTTCATCACACCAATCCAATATCCGACCTGGTTAGCCAACCCGGTCCTTGCGAGAAAGGAGAATGGACAAATGAGGATGTGCATCGACTACACCGACCTCAACAAAGCATGCCCGAAGGATAACTTCCCCCTTCCTCGGATAGATCAAATCGTGGACTCGACTTCAGGCTGCGCTTTCTTGTGCCTACTCGACGCGTATTCCGGATACCATCAAATCCGCATGCATGAGTCTGATGTCCCTCACACGGGCTTTATTACTCCTTACGGGACCTTTTGTTACAAAACTATGCCATTCGGATTGAAGAACGCGGGTTGTACCTATCAACGCACGATGCAGACGGCTTTCGCATCTCAGATCGGGCGCAACATGGAAGTCTACATAGATGACCTGGTCATCAAGTCGAAGACCGAGTCCGATCTCTTCACCGACTTGACCGAGACCTTCAACAACCTTCGGTCAAACAAAATCATGCTAAACCCAGAAAAATGTGTCTTCGGCGTCGAGTCCGGCAAGATCTTAGGTTTCATGGTTTCTCAGCGGGGCATCGAAGCCAACCCAAAGAAGATTGACGCTATTCGCAAAATGAAGTCTCCGACCACTACCAACCAGGTGCAAAAGTTGGCAGGTTCCATGGTAGCTCTCAGCAGATTTATATCCCGACTAGGGGACAAAGGGCTCCCTTTCTTCAAATTGCTCAGGCAGCACAAAGGCTTTACCTGGTCCGCCGAAGCCGAGCAGGCCTTCCAGGCGCTCAAGACATACTTGACGAGTCCCCCGGTACTCGTCCCTCCAGAACCCGAAGAAACTCTGCTACTATATGTCGCATGCAGCCCCAGAGCGGTCAGCGCAGTACTCGTGGTCGAACGAGATGAACTCGGTCGATCCGAAAAAGTCCAACGACCAGTCTACTACATCAGCGAAGTCTTGCATGGACCCAAAGAGCGCTACCCGGATATCCAGAAACTACTTTACACAGTCCTTCTGAGCTCTCGCAAATTGAAGCACTACTTCCAGGCCCACAGAATAATTGTCCCCTCCATCTACCCGCTTGGTCCGATTACCAAAAACAGGGAGATCTCGGGGCGCGTGGCTCAGTGGGTCTCCGAGTTGGGCGCATACGATCTCGAATTCACCCCCCGTACATCCATCAAGTCACAGGCCCTTGCTGACTTCGTCGTCGAATGGACGACCCCCGACATCGGCCCGGAGATAACTGACTACAATGATAAAATCTGGACATTACACTTCGACGGCTCCCTCACCCTAGCAGGCTCGGGGTCCGGCATCGTGATTACTGCTCCTTCCGGCGAAACCCTTCAATACGCCATTCAGTTACACTTTCGAGCTACAAACAATGAAGCCGAGTACGAAGGACTTCTCGCAGGGTTACGTATTGCGGCAGCATTGGGCATCCGATATTTAAAGGTCAAAGGGGACTCTCAGCTTGTGGTCCGACAAGCAAGCAAAGACTACCAGGCCACCAACCCGATTATGGCAGCATACTTGGCAGAGGTTCGCACGTGGGAGAAAAAGTTTCATGGGCTGGAGTTTCATTACCTACCTCGCCGCGATAACCATGTCGCCGACGCCCTGGCCCGATGTGCCTCAAGTCGATCGCCCCCTCCGGCCGGCACTTTCGTGGAGCAACTCTCTAAGCCCTCCGTGCAGATCCCAGATAGTGAAACTGCGACTCCTACGATCACGGAGAATTATGACAGAGCGTCCGGTTCCCAACTCGACGCTCCCAGAGGGGTAGCGGGCGAAGTCGTCGCACAACTCGATCCCGTCACGGATTGGAGAACTCCTATACGGCAATATCTACTCGACAAAATTCCACCCGAAGAGGAAGAACAAACCGAAAAAATATCCCGCAAAGCCATGAAGTATACACTCATCGCAGGCGAACTCTACCGCCGAGGCGCCCTCGGCGTCCTCATGAAATGTATCCCCATTCAAGACGGCAAGCATCTGCTGGCAGAGATACACAGTGGCCTCTGCGGAGCACATTCAGCACACCGTACACTAGTCGGCAAGGCTTTCCGCCAAGGGTTCTACTGGCCGATGGCTTTGCGCGATGCCGCCGACTTGGTTCAGAAATGCGAGGCTTGCCAGTTCCATCAGCGCCGGGTACATCAACCCGCCTACTCCCTCCAGGCAATACCTTTATCGTGGCCTTTTTCGACGTGGGGGTTAGATCTTCTTGGACCTTTTCCACCCGGCCGCGGAGGCCACAAATACTTGATCGTTGCCATCGACACATTTACCAAATGGATGGAAGCCGAGCCTCTCTCCGGAATCACAACAGCCGCCGCTCAAAAGTTCATGCAGCGTAATATATTCACCAGATTCGGCGTACCCAGCCGAATTATCACTGACAATGGCCCGCAATTCGCCTCCTCCGACTTCATCACATTCTGCGAGTCCTACGGCACCACTATCAGCTACGCCTCGGTGGCACATCCTAAGACTAACGGACAAGTCGAGCGCGCCAACGGCCTCATCCTCACTGGCATGAAGAAACGAGTCTACGACTCACTCCAGCGCCACGCCAAGTCATGGGTAACCGAGTTACCGAACGTCCTATGGGCGCTTCGGACTACAGCCAGCCGAGCAACAGGAGACACTCCGTTCTTCCTGGTCTACGGCGCCGAAGCCGTACTCCCATGCGAGTTGAAGTACAAGTCACCCCGAGTGGCCCACCATTCCGAGGAACAAACGGCCGATCACCGCGCCGACGACCTCAACTTCCTCGAAGAACAACGTGATTGCGCACATCTCCGGGCGGCCAAGTATCAGCAAGACCTACGCCGATACCACGAACGACAGGTCAAGCCGCGTAACTTAAAAGTGGGCGACCTAGTCCTACGACGAGTCCAGACGACCCAACATCAGAACAAGTTATCCCCGAAATGGGAAGGACCGTACACCATCGTGGCTAACCCACGACCAGGCGCCTTCAAACTGGCCGAGAATGGTTCCACCCTGCGTAACACATGGAACATCGACCAGCTATGCAAGTATTTTGTGTAAGCACACCCCAGGGAGTATATCCCCCACCGTCCGGAATGTAGACAACAAATTTTCAATAAGACTCTTTCAGCATTTTTATGTTCCACCCCGCCAAGCGATATGTGCTCACAAGAGAAGCGTCGACGACGAGTTTGCGCCTCGTTCCGCTTACTCGAGCACGGTACCGTGATGGTCGCCCCGTATGCGCCCGGGGGAGGTACGTACACGGACTCGCAACCCGTTTCGCCTCTCCGGGTTCGGTCAACCGTCCACCGGCCTTGCCGCATAGTGTCCCCGACAAAGGCACACAGGCCATAACGCCCCGAATACCACCCGACAGAGGAAGTTGCCACCCGTTTCTCAACGGAGCATTCCCCCGGGCCCGGCGAGGCATGTCTAGCTTGGGAAAGAAGATGGGTATGGACTCGATGTTTTCACCCCTTCCTACCGGCTACGACGGACAAGCACCATGCATCTGCGCGGACTGGCACGGCGGGTTCCGCAACCCGTTTCGTCTTCCCGACATCCGGTACAATCTCACAGCCGGGGGCTAGGACTTCGCGATTTTCTTCTAAGTCTGCCCTCCCGAGTTCCTCACAACTCGATCAGACAGCCGGGGGCTGGGACTTCACGATTTTCTTCTAAGTCTGCCCTCCCGAGTTCCTCACAACTCGATCAGACATCCGGGGGCTGGGACTTCGCGATTTTCTTCTAAGGCTGCCCGCCCGTGTTCCTCACAACTCGATCAGACAGCCGGGGGCTGGGACTTCGCGATTTTCTTCTAAGGCTGCCCGCCCGTGTTCCGCACAACTCGATCAGACAGCCGGGGGCTGGCACTTGGCGATTTTCTTCTAAGTCTGCCCTCCCGAGTTCCTCACAACTCGATCAGACAGCCGGGGGCTGGGACTTCGCGATTTTCTTCTAAGTCTGCCCTCCCGAGTTCCTCACCACTCGATCAGACAGCCGGGGGCTGGGACTTCGCGATTTTCTTCTAAGGCTGCCCGCCCGTGTTCCTCACAACTCGATCAGACAGCCGGGGGCTGGGACTTCGCGATTTTCTTCTAAGGCTGCCCGCCCGTGTTCCGCACAACTCGATCAGACAGCCGGGGGCTGGGACTTTGCGATTTTCTCCTAAGTCTGCCCGCCCGAGTTCCTCACAACTCGATCAGACAGCCGGGGGCTGGGACTTCGCGATACTCTTCTAAGTCTGCCCGCCCGGGTTTTTATCAAAACTCACCCGAGCAGCCGGGGGCTGGGACGCACATATCACACGAGGAGAAACACAGCACATTCAGGGCAAACAGATAGCAAAATATTTCGGACACAACCAGCATTCGGAGTTAAAGTTTTTTACATAGACATCGGACAAGTTAGCCTATTCAGCATTATCTTCCGAGTCGCTTCTCTCGGCTTCGGGCTCGGCGGCGGGGTCTTCAACAGCGTCGAACCCGGCGTCAATAACAAACTTCTCCGCTGCCTCGGACCAAGCATCCACCCGGGTGTCTTCGGCCCCGGGCTCCTCAGGCGAGAACGCGCCCAACTCCCGCTGAAGGAGATCGGCGGGGAGACTCGGCGCAGCTTCCTTGGCCAAGGCCATGGCATAAGCTATGGCCGCTGAGGCCATCCCACGAGCACGCAGAATGGCATCCTCCTTCAGATAAGTCAGGAAGGCGCCAACCCGAGTCTTGTACTCCCCCACAGCGGCGGGAGCTTCCTCCTTCGAGTACCTGGACAAGTCGGGCCTATTGGGGAAGTCCGTACTCACCATAACTTGATCAAGTAAACCACAGGCTTCGAAGGCAGCCTCGGCTTGAACTCGGGCGCGCTCTTGGAACTGCGCGACTTCTTCCTTCTGGCTCTCGAGTTGCTCGAAGTTCGACTTGGCAATAGCGGCAGCCTCTTCAGCCTGACGGGCGGCATCGGCGAGCTTCCCCTGCAACTCGGCGTTTTCTTTCTTCAGAACCTCGCGCCCGCTGTTTGAGGCGGCCAAGGCCTTCTTCACGGCCTCGAGTTCACCGGCTTGCCCGGATCTGGCCTCGGCGTCACGCGCCCGCTGAGTCATCCCATCCAGCTTCGTCTTAAGGGAAAGGCAGGCCACGCGAAGTTGACGGATCTCGTTCTCCGCATCACGAACCCGGTGCAGAATCGCTTCTTCTCGAGCATCAGAAGCACGAAGGACTCGCTGTCATTACACACACCAGAGTCAGGAGATTCAACTCGGCATAAGAAAACACGGCGGCCGGTACAAACACTTACCATCATCCAGTGGCCAATGTAGTCCATGTACGTGCGAATTTCGGTGCGGGGTGATTGGTTCAGCCCTTCATTTTCGGTGGCGCGCGGGACCGCCTCAACCCCAGTCAGATGAGGGTCGCGCACCCCCGCGGCCGCGGCTTCGAGGTCCCGAGGAACCCCAACAAAAGGCCCCGCTGGAAGGGGAATGGCCCGACGCGTGGAAGCCTCCGCCGAAGGGCCGGCTTGAGAAGTCCCTCCCTCTTCAGCGACTTCAACCTCCAAGTCGATCGGTTCGTCCGTCATCCGCGGAGCTCCCGAACTCGGCGATCGAAGTGGTGACAAGGGTTGGCCCGAAGCCGAACTGCAACCGGTTCATGTCTATTGAAGAAAGAACTCGAAGAAAACAGAGATCGACTAAAAGTGGAGGCTTACCCGGAACTCGGTGGCACCGACTTCTTGGCCGGCCCCTGCGAGATTGTTGAACTCGAGGGGCGCTTCATCACATACTTTCTCTTGGCGGGAGCGGGAGCGGATTTCTTGCCTTTGTCGGCCGGGTCCTTTCGGGGACGAACGGCCTCCACGGCGGACGATTCCTCCACGCATAGTTCGGCACCTTCCCAGGGCCCAACTCCCAGGAAAGGACGCTGAAGACCAAAATTGAAATGAACCGGTAACCTTTCTACCCCATTTCGACAAATCACCAGAGGGAGATAAGGTCGGACATGGCGTACCTTGAGGATAGCGGAGCGAGTCTCCTCGCTCTCGTAGGCCAACGACTCGAGTTCGGGATGAACTCGGGATTCCCAGGGTGGAAGCCGAGTCCCATCAGCGGAGCGATCGGCCTTGAACAAGTCGTCGCAACGACTCTGAATCAACCCTGCGGGATGACATGAGTTCATCATTTTCAAATCAAAAAACCATCAAAGGTGTCTGCACTAAGGGGAGAGGTACCCATACTTTCTTCAGCCAGCCTTAGCCCGGGTTCATCTTCCCACCCGTGGAGTTGACGGTCCTGGAGCGGAGCGATTCCACGGGCGATGAAGTCGCCAACCACGTGGACGGCGGTGAGACCAGCCTGGCGTAGCTCGAAGATGCGATCCTTGACTGCTCGAATTCGCTGCGTCAGGTGGGGCTGCTCCTTCCACAAGTCCCGAACAGCCGGGACGTCGCACCGAGTCGCCGGGTCATGCGCCGCCTTGGAGCAGAAGACCCAGAAGGAAGCCCATTTCCCCCACGAGTCCCTTGGCGAAAAGGGAGGGTACACCACCTTCGCGTCTTCTCGGAGCGAGAACCGGCAGGCGCTGTAGGGTTGGCCCCTCGAAGAAGCCTTGAGAATGTAGAAGTACCGGAAGGTCTCGACGTCCGGCTTGGTCCCGACGAATGCCTCGCACAGATGGGTGAACACGGCAAGGAACAAAATCGAGTTGGGAGGAAGGTTTACCAACTCGATCTCGTAGAACGAAAGGACGTCGCGGAGGAACTCGGACATGGGAAGCCCGAACCCGCACTTGAAGAAGTCGACGAAGACCACTATGTCTTCATCCCGGAGAAAGGGCGCGCCTGTATCGCCCGGCAGTTTGTAGCCGATGGAGCTGGGGATTTCGCCCCCCCCGGATCATCCGGACCAGCCCCTCGGTGGTGAGCTGCGTGACTGGAAGACGAGCGAGCCCGGGGCAAGCGCTCATTCCGTCGTTCCCTGGGGCTACGGCCGCCGCTTCCGGAACCGCCGCCACGGCTGTCGCCGCCGGAGAAGACCCACCAGCGGTAAGCGATGAAGGGACGGAGGAGGTCTCATCGGAGGGTGCCTCGGTGGCAACCACGAGGGATCCCGCGGTCGTTGCCGGGGGGTCCGCAACCACTTGCGGGGGAACAGACGAACCCGCCATTGGAGCAGAAAGAGGGGTGACCGCCGGAGTGAGGAGACGAAGGCTGGCGGTGGAGAGCGGAGGAGACGAAGCGCTGCGATCGTCGGAAGAGCAAGAGGCATGGGAGAGAATGACTGTGGTAAAAGGTGAAATGACCGGCATTAAATGCTCTGACGTAGTAACGCTGAAAGGGCGCTTTTCTCGGGCGGTGTGCCCCACGTCTCGCGCGATTCGAGGGACCGTAACGGCATCATGACATCACCATCCGGAGAATCCGCCGGGCGGTTTGACCGCCAACGGTCCGACTTCAGGGAAGTCCGAGGCGAAGTTGAGGGCTGGACGCGTCGACTTTCTGAACAAGTCGAGCCGTTGCGGGACTTCCACTAACTCGAGTTGATCAAACCTCTCAGCGACTTCTTCGCAAATGCTGATGGGGGGCTTGACGATGGGTAGTGTGACTACCGGTGGGCCAAAGTCTACGGGCCAGTAGATGATCTGCAGCCCATGAAGAGAAGTTCGTGGCCCAAGCGACTTGGCATGAGGAGGAGTAACGCGCAAGGAAGTCGGAGGCAACCTTGCCTTATACGAAGGAGCGGAGTCCTGCTCGGATTGGAAGAGGACTCGTAATCGGGGAGGAGACCCCCTCGTCCCCACCTATATAAAGGGGACCAGGCCCCCTAGGAAAGATCAAGCCTTGAAGATTAGCCTCATCGCCAGAAGCCTAGGGTTTCCAACAAGCCATAGATTCGTAGATCCGGCCTCGCCGAGTTCCCTACTCGCCGAGATCCACCATTGTACCCCGCCGAGTTCTTTACTCGCCGGGTTCTCCCTTGTACTCAGCCTGTGTATTTCATCCGTATCAATACCATCAAAGCAGGACGTAGGGCTGTTACCCACATTGGGGGCCTGAAACCTGGGTAAATCATTGTCGTGGCGCCGAGTTGACCTGAGGCGACACCCCGTCATCTCTCATCTCAGTGCTGTTCGAGCACCCCCCCATATTCCATACATCACATAAACTCAATACACTAAGAGGGAAAAGAAACAACCTGCACGCGACAAAATAGAAGGGGACAAAAATGAAAGATGTGTTGTTAGATTCGACCGCTATATCAATCATCCACTAAATAACAACGCCCTAGCTTTATATAGACCTGTTCATATTCTGATCCAAGGGATATGAAAATTGTTAATCAAGCAAGATTAGTATAGGAAAACAGCTTCACTTCTCCAAGTCCTAAATTGATCGAGTTGTTTTACGATATATCAGTGACCTTTACTAACGGATCTCAGAGAGACTGCATGTGGTTTAGCTGTGGGAGCGGTGCTGTTAGTTCCTATCCAGCTGGGTTTGATTCCTAGGATCAGTACGTTGTGCCGTATCTAGGGAGTACACGCTTAAGCGGGATAACGACGCATGCTCGTGTTGAATGGGGCCGTGGATCCTAACACGTAGAAAGGACTTGCACACGTGTATATGTATGTGGTGGCTTGAAATGTAGTGTGTGTCAACGTGCCAAAAGGTTACATCTCAGGAGAGCGTTCAACCAATTTCTGTATCACAGCGGAAAGGTTACGACATCAAGGAATATCAGCCAATTCTCTCCAACCTTTCCATAACTAGATCGACTTGAGACCTTTGGTCAATTTTCATTGGATGCAAAATTTGAATCACGGGAAGTAAAGATACGGTTGCATACACCAATTTGATCCCAAAACGTTAACTTGGCGCTCAGTTTAGTCCCACTGACGTACTTTCAAAAGCTCAAAGTTTTCTTTAATCAAACGAAGGCACTGCTTGATGTGTCCGGCCACGTGAGTCACACGATGTGGAGCTAGGATGCCTTGCATGATACTACAGAAATGCCACGTACAGCGTCTAGTGTCTATTGTTAGTTGGGAGAGATGTAACAGGATTAGGGTGGCTCGGTGGGGTTGGAGAGAAGTGGAAGTGCAACGCGACACTACCTCAGGAAATACCAGCACTAACGGGCACAAAACGGCAATCACTGACGGGTTTGGCGTCCGTCAGTAAGCTCCTGTCAGTGAAAGTGCTACTTCCACTGACGGGCGGACGGCCCATCAGTAGAGGCATATTTTCACTGACGGGTGGACCCGGCCCATTAGTGAAAATCCTTCCAGCGCTGGCTGTCGGCATCCTGAGAGGACTTTCACTGACGGGCAGGAGCGGTAACTGTTTCCTCTGACAGGTACATAGCCTGTACCCGTCAGTGGAAGTATTATTCAGATATTTTTTAAACAAATCTGAATAGACAATATTAAGCATACATAGTAATTAATATCAGAAATATTAAGCATATATAGCAATTAATATCAGAAATATTAAGTACATACAAGCTAGTTTACAACGAGTTAAAACAACAAAGACATGAATTTATCAATGTTTATTTTTACTAGCCCTACTCTAGGTCTATGATGCTTGGCTAGTACTTGCATGTCGGCAGTAAGCGGGTAATTGGACTCCCGCGTAGAAATCACCACTTGGCCGAATGACTTCGTTGTTGATAATGTACGCGAAGGTCTTCTGGATGCGGGCAAGTCCTTCCTCCAGTCGTACTTCTCGTTGGCCAGATCGTGTATGAAATTACTGAATTGATCCTGGCTCCATTGCGGGTTATGAGATATGACGAACGTGTCTATGTGAGCGCAGACGTAGTACTCACATGTCACGCTACCTTCTGGCTGTTGCCTGCAAGAGAAGTTGAATTTGTGGATCAACTTTTTGCTCTTGTATTCTGCTCCTCCCCCTCGCAAGTTGTATTCCTAAAAGGCGGCTTCCAGAACTTTCTTAATTCCTGAGTAGTCCCGCTTGGCACTTCTTTGGGAATCAAAATAGTATATCATTCTTGAAGGCTTTTGAATGACAATGAGGATCCAGTGGTCGCTGCGTAAAACGTAACAAATGAATATAAACAGACGGGGATACGTGCTTAAGAAAAGCAAACTAGACACGGTAGTAAGTAACTTAGGGGGCTGTACGGCAGGAGTACGTAGTCCTTGTCCTTATGGTATATCAATGACTCCAAGACGTAATTTATTAGGACCGGCGTCGCTTCTCGTACATAGTAGTCGTTCATGATGACCGGATCCATTATTCTAAAAACACAGTTGGGCAGACGCCTACACTCTTGGGCTTGGTGAAGCGCCCACAGCCTGACGAGCATGGTGTCGAGCCGAAAGAGGTTGAACAACATAAAGATATCTTCAAAATTGATGTCGAAGGTGCCATGTTGTTTGTCCAAGAAGAAACTGTAATCTTTTGGCACCTGGACCTTAAAATGTAGTTTATATTCATCTCGATTCTATGACATCATCATGATTGTGTCATGCAGCAGTTTCATCTGTACGGGCAACCTCTGAAAGGATCGTAGGTGCCGACTAGAGGGGGTGAATAGGAGGCTAATCAATTTTAAACAATTACTTCAATTTATCAAGTTTAAGTACTTAACTGGTAGAAAGGTTTTGCTAGCTGTGTAACAGGTTAACTACTCAGGCAGTATTTGATATGTGAATTAACACACAACTGTCACACAGGTGGCTAACACAGGTAAGCTGAAAACCCTAAACAGATGTATATGACAGATAGCTGTGTAACAGGTAACTGGCACCGATATGAGATAAGCAATAACGCAACTGTGACACAACTAGATTAACACAGGCAATGAGATATGATTACAGCTAGGTTATATATATAACAGTGGATCACACAAACATGCAAATCAGATGAGCAAGTAAGTACAGAAATAAAAGTACTCAGAGAGACAAGGGATTTTTCACCGAAGTTCCCACTCTTTTCAGAGATGGTACGTCTCCGTTGGAGAGGCTACTCCGAAGAGATGGCCAGCACTGAATCATGCTTGTTCTCCGAGTACTTGAGTTTTCAGATCTCTTTCTCATACTTGTGGAAGTCTTTTCGCTTTGTAGCAGGTAGACTTCAGATCACCTTCACAGACTACTGTACCAGCCCACACAAGTTTGGGAGGTCACAGCAACTCCTACGCCTTTCTAGAAGTAAACACTCTAATAAAGAATCTGCAACAACAACTCTTGGAGGAACCAGGCTCTCAATTCAAAACTCTAACTCTCACTTGAACAAGACTTAGGAAAGTTTGCTTCTGTTCAGGAGGAAAGATGTTTGTAACGGTCGAAATGGATTGCAGAGCTTTTTGCAAAGGTTGAGGTCTAAGACCTCCCCTGGTCCCCTATATCTAGAGTCCACAGACACCTGACCGTTACACTCATGCCACGTAGGATTAAGTGACTCACCGGTGACAGACACCGGTGACACAGCTAATCACAACGCACAACGGTAACCAGCTAAGGCAGACAGACACCTGTATCACCGGAGGCTGACATAGGTGAAACCCTAACTGACGTAGCCTCACTACTCAGCCCGGTTCTGGCACATTACATGCCCTCAGCGCACACAATAACTCTGATGCCTACTCAATAGAGAACCTCCAACAGTCTTCTGACTCAGCAGACAGACTATTACAGTGCAGTTCCCTTAGCATTTACAAGCTCTCCCCTGGCACAGAGATGTACCTGAGTCATAGAGCGGTTGTTCACCTGTGACACAGCTGTGCCACACAGGTAACTTTGGCTCTAGGGTTTTTAGGAAGCTAGCAGAGCAGTGTGCTAGCACAATCCCAATTTCACACTTGTGCAAAACTGTTGTTACAGGGCCACTGGCTTCAAGACATCAGTGCCGTTGTCCAACACTCTAAGCATTGAGCAAAAGAACCTCTAAAAATCATTGCTACTTCATCCCTCTTGATAGTACATGTGTTTCTAAGGACTCAAGAAAACTAGCAAACCTAGGCTTCAGCTTCCACCCACTGTAGTCACGGCCCTTGATGCATCAAGCCACCATCACCTTGTTTGCAACTCCTTGCACAGCACCGGTTTCTTCACAGCTGTGGCACAGCTGCCTAGCACAGCTATCTCCTTGCCCTGGGAACCACCTTTGTACTTTTGGGTAGTCATCCTTTCCTGGATGAATCCTTTTCATGAAACCTACTTATCTTGCTTACACTCATTGTAAACATTAGATTCCAGTTTAGGTTGCCATTAACCATCAAAACTATTTAGGGACCTAGATGCTCTTTCAACCTCTCCACCTCATCATCTGGGAGCAAGGGCTCACCTGCATCGTACACTATTCGTCGAGGCTTCTTGATAGTTTCAGTAGATGTCTGGAAGGATAAGGCTTTTTTCTTGCTTTTCTTGCTTGCCCCCTTCGCAGCGGTGCCGCCCCGTTTGTGTGTTCTTTTTCTTTTCCTCTCCGGCCCTGGAGAGGAGGCCCTCTTGCCTCCCGTCAACGCTTCGCCCATTGCGGCATTCAGTGTGTTTGGAGATAAGACCTTCTTTCCTGCTGGCTTCGGGTCATGGTGATACTTGGAGCGCCTTTCACGGGGCGGCGCGTCCATCTTGGGTTGCTCCTCCTCCTGGGACGGAAGGATCGTCGTGTGTTGCTGCTCGGCAAGATCGTCGTCCCGATCATCGAATGAAACGGGCGTAGTGCACAGGCCGAGCAGAGATGGGCCGGTTCCGGTTGATGGAGAGGGGATGGTTAATGTACTAGGAGAGGACACCCTGGAGATAATTATCTGATTCTTCGGCCACAGGATGTGGTACACCTTGCAGTCTCCTAACTTTGTGACATCCTCTTCAGGGGCGACAGGGACTGCGACGTCACTGAACTCGGTGACGACATGGTCCACCTGCACCCTCGCCATGTGGGAAGGTATAGCAGCGTTGTGCCATGTCGTGCCCCTATTGTTGGGAAGACTAGGCTGCGTGCAACCGTCTTCTTCACGCCGGGCAAAGGTATAGTGAGCTGGCATTTCGTGGGGCTCTGCATAATAAACAATGTGTCGTACCCATTGTTATCCGCACAATACTGTGAATTAGAGACCTCATACAAGTGATTCATGATGGCGACGAAGCTTACAATGATGTCGTCGACGGGATTTGGTGACTCGGGGGCGACGTCGGAGGCTGAGACACGGCTACTCCATCCAGAAGGATAGGAGCTCTGATGTCCATGAGGATGCAAAGGTGGACGAGTTGCATCGCGGGCGTCGTAGCCTCTAGACTATAAAAATTGTTGCGCCGCCTGCTTGTCAGCCTCCTAGGCTGCCATTATCATCTCTTGCATAAGAGATGTTTGCCTTCCTCTCCTCCTCTGGCAGGTAGCCTCGCGGTCTTAAGGAAAGACTTCGTCCCAGATAGCGCCGCTCCCGATCACTCGAACACGCTCTGTCTTCTCCCTCGTCCCTAGAGCCTTTGAGAGATGGTCTTCCCACCTCTCACTCTGGACAGAGTCCTAGGAGCTTGCAGGCTGCTGGGACAGTTGCCTCTACAAGGGAAACGGCACAAGGTAGGGGCCGTTAGCGTATTGGAAGCATAATAATATATTTCAAGAGGACATTGGGTTTGGATTATACCAAACGTTCAGAAACCACCTGAAGCTCCGGGTATGTGATAATTGGTGACCCAGTAGCTGGGTCAGAAACTGTGTGCGTCCTCATCCAAATCTGGGCACGTACCTGCTCGATATCGGTGAAAGGAATCAGTTTGCCAGCCACTATTAGCGCAGCGTCCTCTTTGGCCCAGATCGGTCTCTTGCCTACAACACCTCGCTGCCAAGGTGGTGGGGGAATTTGTTCTTCGCGCGCTGCTCCTTCTCCCGGCGACTCTTTTCCTTGAATGCGTCACTCTTCTTGTCAGCAACAAACTTCTCCCAGTGTTCGAGTTCTACCTTTGGCCATTTAGTTTTAATTTTAGTTTCGAAATCGGCATCTAGCAGCTTTGTTGCTTCATATCGCCATGTCCTTAGAGCAGCACACATGATGCTGTCGGCTTTCTTTTGCACTCTTTCATTGTCAGCCTCTGGGATAGCGTACTTATCCTACAGCTTGTCGAACATGACCTTTTTCTAGGCGTCGGCCATTTTTTTGAAGTCCCGGCATGTGATCCTGACATGCTCACAGACAATGCACCCGCAGGTGTTGCTGAACGACCTCGCAGCCTTCTCGGGACTTGAAGGAACACCTGTTATGCCGACTCGAGTGACGACGAATGTCTCATTCGTCAGCTGGTTGCCTCCTCTAGGGTTGTACCGTCTCTTCGGTTTCGATGGTGTTGCTGACGACGGCTCGGACGCCTCCTGTTCTTCCGATCCTAACTCCCTAGCAGCTTTGTCTCCTTCTTGTTACCGAATAAACGCCTCAAACGAGGGAGGCCTGGAAGGTACCATACAACCTTTACAGGGGCACCACTCGTCACTTCTTCCTCATCATCGTCTTGGTTTCTGCCCCACTTATATCGAGATGTGTTGCACACCGGATATTTGTGCAACTCTTTATACTCTTTGTGATAAATAATGCAGTCATTCCGACAAGCATGGAGTCTCTCTACATCCAATCCAAGGGGGTAGACCACCTTCTTAGCTTCCTCGGTGCTCGTAGGCAACACGTTCTCCTTTGGAAAAACCGTCGCAAGGTAAGCCAGTGTCTCATTGAAGTTTGCGTCCGGACAGTTGTGGGCTGCCTTGATCCTTAGAAGTTCTAGCGTGACTGATAGACGCGTGTGCTCAGGATCGCAACTGCGATACAGTGGTTTTGTCGAGTCTTCCATCAGTTTCGCAAACTTTGCAACCTCTCTTTCATCCTCGGGGTCTTTGATCACCTGGTCCGCCATGTGACTGTCCTTCAACATTTCAGCCAAATTGTTCCCCGCCTCTCCCGTCAAGTCATCCCTACATTCAGAAATATGGTCTTCATCTTCTTCTGCGTCTTTATATATGTCATCTTCTTCTAAACATTCAGGAGTAGCTAAAATTTTCGCCTCCTCACCGTGACTTGTCCAACGTGTATAACCTTTCATGAAACCTCGAGTCAATAAGTGTAGTTGCAACATGCCTCTCTCCCTGAACATTATCGTGTTCTTGCATACACAACACGGACAACACATCTTGTTCGCACCATTTTTCTCCCTATCTTTCTCGGCCACATCTAGAAACTCATTCAAAGTATCGACAAAACTCCGTGTTGCCCTTTCGTCGTACATCCAATTTCGATCCATCGATCCCTACAACAATAAATTAATTGATTATAGTCCAAATTAACAAAATAATCACAAAATTAATTCTCTTCTTTCATGTATTACGTCGTACCAAAGAGAGCTCGCTAGCGCCGTTAAGGAGCGGACTCGAGAGCCTTCCGAATAGGGTAAGGAGAGAGAGGAGGGAAGGAGGAAAGAGAGGGGAAAATGGGTGGAGAGGAGGGAGGGTTAAAAGAGATCTAGATCTAGATTGTATATCTAGGAGGAGGAGGGAGGGAGAAGGGGAGGGGGAAAGAGAGGGAGAAGGGGAGGGGGAAAGAGAGGGAAAAAGGGGTGGAGAGGAGGAGGGAGAGGATTGAGAGAGATCTAGATCTAGATTGTAGTATATCTACAAGGAGGAGGAAGAGGGACGAGGGGGAGGATGGGGAGAAGGAAGGAGAAGACTGCTGCCGTGCAGTCGTCGAACGCTTGCAGCTGGCCGTGTGAGGCGCGCAAACTCACCGGCCAACTGCGGGCGCCTCCAATGTTATATGTGCAGAACTATCACTGACGGGCAAACAAAGGAGCCCGTCAGTGATAAGTCTGCCCTCGAAGGTAGTTCTGGAGCAATCTTCCACTAACGGGCGATAATGGACCTGTTAGTGGAGATCCAATTTTTACTGACGGGCACGGAAGGTGCGCCCGTCAGTGAAGATTTGTGCATCACTACTACTGACGGGCGCGAGCTCGCCCGTCAGTGTTGCCTTTAATCAGCGACGGGCCTCCTCGTACCCGTCAGCGATGATCATGTAGCGGATGTGTTTTCTGAGATAGTGAAAAAAGACATATCAAACAAGGGACCTTGGGATGCCAGTGACAAAGAACAAACGGATAGATTAGATAGCATCTGGGCTTGTGAATGAGGTGCAGGGGTACAACATAAGTTAATTAGTAGGGAAGGGCTTAGTGGGTTGTCACGTCAACGTTTAATAATTCTTCCACGGAGCTCTTCGGGACTCTGGTCTGTTCTGACGTACATACATGATTTTCGAACAAGCATGCAGAATTGGCAGTTGCTCCAACATCCTAGTTTATGTAATGCTCCCATATTTATACGACCTTGATTCACCAGTAACTAACCACGACTGTAATCAGCATATGTCTTTCTACGCTCTAGTTTTGTTGATGGCTCGAAAACGTCCGCACTGCACCTGGGCATGAACACGCTGGGTCCCGTTGTTGCCAAAACGACCCGCGTTCGCACATATAGCGGGCAGAGAGCGAGGGAGGCTGGTGGCCGGGTGCCGTACGCGGTGGAGGCCAAGGGGTCCGGCGCAAAACCAACCATCCATCCGCGACGCCACACGCGGTGCCGAGTTTGGTGGGGAAATCGCGCAGGCTAGCATTTTCGGGGCAATCGCACTCATCACTGAGATCAGGGGGGCAACGGGGGCATGCATGCCGAGGCGCAGGGCCCCACCGCTCCGACAAGGGGCTAAAGCGGCCGCGCACGCCTGCGGGCCGTGTGGCCTCCTACCCGGCCGGCCGGGGCCCCCCTCTCCCGCTAGTGCGCGCGGCTGGGGTGGCAACTGCTCCTGCCCCGCTGCACGCATAGCTGCCGCTGCCGCCGAACGAACGGTACTGGTGCGCGAGAGAATGTGCCAGTGGGTCGCATGATGGGTGCGGTACCATTATTGTTTAGTCTGCTGCCAGCGCCAAGCCATCCATCGAAATTCCTTTAGCCGTATCACCGTCTCTACAACCTATATTTTATAACAGGGCCTAAAAACCAGCTTCCTCAAATATTCACCAATATAAAATTTACACGTATTTTTCTTTCATAGCTTCCTCATTCCCGTATCTCTTCATTGATAGAGTTCTCTAATCCATCATGTCTCTCCCCATGCAGCACCTCTCTGTCGCCACCTCCATCCCCATGTAATGCTCCTTCACTGTCATCTCTATCCTCACGCAGTGTCCCTTCACCACCAGCGATGTCTCCAACCTGCTTCTCCTCCTCTCCCTATCTACCGATTTCCATAGCCTCTCTCACCTGAGTATATCTCATCTCTCTATCTACCGATCTCCATAGCCTTTCTCACCTGAGTATAAGAGAACAAAGAGGAGACGTGGTTAGTAGGGGAGGCAACAAGGCAGGCCCATATAAGTAGAAGGTACAACATATGTTACTGCACGAGGCCACCAAATATTTAGGGTTTGAATTCCTTATAAACCTTAATTAAAGTAATAATTAATGATCTGGTAGTAGCATAAATTGACCTCATACTAACAATAATGATTAACAAAGCCTAGTATTCCTCTAGAAAATGCAATCCACTCCATTCGGACACACCTCTTTCGGTCTCCTCTTCATTTCTCCTTTCCACCGACAAGTAGTACTATTTTTTTCTTGTGAAATTAACTCGTTCTCTCCACTCCTGACACCTAATTTGTGATTCCCCTAAAATAGGCCTGTTGGTGGCGATGAATCAATCCACTCTACTCTCATTTATTTGTAGCGTGTTCTTTGTGACTCAAGAGCATAGTTCTTCTCACTCTTGTGTTCTAGTTTTCTTAAGAAGCAGGGTTTATTGTGCAATTACACGGCTAAATATTACGGTACATATATCTATACTTTTAAATAGAGATGTGTTTGCTATAAGCATAATGCTTATGATTGGAAATACGTAGTAGTTACATTACACAACTGTAACAACTTTAATGCCTACTAATTAATCTGCACTATGATAGTCGGAACTTACCTAAACAAGCAGTTCAACAATTCACTTTTCCTGCTATTAACGTGAGAATTTCTAGAACTTACAAGCGAAAATGTAATCCTTAGGTAAAAGGGCCTAAGCTTAGATTTAGCACAGGGCCCTCGATTTCTTAGGTATGGCCTTGTGGCGAGGAGTAGGAATGAAAAACGAGATCGAGCCGTCGCCATTGGCACGGGCACTGAGGAGGACGACATTGATGAGGAGGACGACGAGGCCATCGTAGGGGAGAACGACGATGATGGGAAGGTGAGCGAATTCTACGGTTTCCTGTTTTGGCATCATCTGCTTCTGTTCTTGACCTCCCCCAATTGATTTCTCTTATTTCCCGTTAATATTTTGTGCAGTGGATTCTTGCTCCAATGTTTTTGATTTATGCTACTGCCTTATCATCACCCAACTAGGGTGGGAACTGTTGGGATTCTCCGCTTATATTGCTTATAAAAAAATCTATAATAAGAAGAGCATGGTTGAGCTATTTATTTCATATAATGGCAACTATTTTCACTCAGTATAGTGGTGCTTGGTGCAGTATTGTTGTTCTCAATGAGCAATCTTTCCTATATCTATTTACATGCTTCAGCTCCTTTCAATTTCAGATTGCCATCTATTCATGGCTCTATGAAGAAAAGTACCTGATGTCAATATCAAATGTTAGTGATAGAAATCAAATGTGAAGGTGGAGTAATTAAGTTTCTACAAGATCACCCCGAGGTATTAATACCAGTGCATTGCATATTCTTTAAATTTGTGGTCCTTTCTTTTCGTTTGCTGTTTCAAATCACGGGTGGAATGCTTATTTTTAGTTTCTCTTATGGTAAGTTTGATAAATAATACATCATTTCTACACTCTCTCTCTCTCTCTCTGTCTCTCTCTCTCTCTCTCTCTCTCTCTCTCTCTCTCTCTCTCTCTGTGTGAGTAGTCCATGTAAATTTCAAGTTCTAAATCATTGACTTTGCTTAGCGCTAATAGTACATTTTTTAATGATTTTCTCCATGTTTACGCTTAGTAGATTTATGGCAGCAAAGAGGGTGGTAGTTGGGAGCCAAATCCCTCAGAGCTAGGGGATCTCATCGTTGCCGTTTCTAGGCTATCTTTTGTTTTTATAATCTTTCGATATTTGTTCCTTCCATGTTGCTTCTCTACGCGCGTAACTGCTCCATACAAATTTTAAGAAATACAACATACGATGCATACATGGAAAATGTTTTACAAATTCAGGTTAAATGTGAGGGGCAATGATAGATCACGGAAAATGGGAACATTGGTACATGAACCAAACATTGGTGTCTCTAAACACAGGGATCACCGCTTTGTTGACCATTTTTATGTGGCATTTGAGAAGATGCCTTTTCTTTTCATTTTAGTCTGGTGGAAATTATTGTGTATTGATTTCTAAATATAGTGTCATGTTCCTTAATTCCAATTTCCTATTTTTATCCGATGAGGTAGATCTTTCAAGTAAGGTCCAATGAAGCAGTTGTTTCATGTCATATATCTCGATAATTGTAACTTATTAAGCTACGCCCAGGTACATTTATGTGAGTTCAGCTGAGCTAATGAGCTTGCAAAGTGTGCCTCCGTGGAGAGAAGTGCAAGGTATTCCTTTCATGGCATCAGTACATATTTTGTGGCTAAGGGTTTCAGTTTTTTTTTCTCACTCATTTCATTTAGCTGATGTCTCAGAAGAAGCAGCCTGCCATACGTTCCAGGCCAACATGTTCCCCTCCTAGTAGTGAGGCTCTGAAATGTGGTTTTGATATATGAACTATTTTAGGTCAAGAGTTCCTTTCAGGTGGTGTTACAATTGTCATATAGTTTAATGCAGATTGATCTGTTCAGAATCATAAGCAGCTACAATTTCCTGTTATACCCTGTGAGCCTTTGCCAACCCTGTCAAAAGTAGAAGTTGATTTATCTCAATATATCAGCTTAGAGAAGACGTGCTTCTAGGCACTTCAACGGCCTAGACGTACGGCTGCAAATCGATCGATCTTTGCGCGCGGCAGTCACATACGTACCGGGGGTACGTAGCCAGTCCGATACCTCTCTTTAATTTGGCTGCTTTCTTCAGAAAGCTTGTAGTCTGTTCTGGCTAGGTAACAAGATTTCGGGAAAGGTGAAAGACGAAGAAGAACAAGGCGAAGCTAGATAGAGACACGAAAAGAAAACGAGCTTTCTTCGATCATCTCGGTTTCTGCCCCTTTTAATCTCCCTTTTCGCTGTCTTTTCTGCGAATTCGCTTGTGATCGAGAGCGTGTAGCCGTGAGGGCCTTTTTGGAGTTCTTCAATTTGTCGGCTTTGCCAGCTGCGTTTCTCGGGCACGCAGTTAGATCAAAACAAAACAAAAAAATTATTGCAAAGTAAAGCAATTAGCAGCGACCACTGACAAGCACGGTATTGGGAGTTGCTAATCTAAACTATTGCACTTTTCTCAAAAGCCAGAAACTCCTTTTTAGGATGATCACAAGTTCCCTCGAGACGTCCTTAGTGCTGTTTAATGTCTACGCCCAGGTAGGTTTAGTCACAAAGGTGGTGACAAGTATGAAGAGAATAAAGCTGCCGCCGATTACGCGTATGCTTTGAGGACCCGTTCAGTTGAGCAGATAAGGTTAAACCCGTCTCCTATGATGACTTGTGCCATTTATTTACTCAGGTCGGTTCTCTTTACAGCTTACGCTTGTATAGGATATATTTGTTAGGTCGATTAAGCACTCATTACTTTGACGGGTACTTTGATCGGTCGAAAATTCCTTTACGTGGCCCGTGTATATATAGTTATTCTAAATGCGAATAACTTTGCTCGAATTGTTAAGAGTTTTCTGTGTGTGCAAGTCGCACCACAAGATTTCACAGGTCACTCGATCTTTTCATGCTCACAAGTCACCCCAGCATCAGGCACCAGTTCATCATTGTGTTTGGCAGGAAAATGAAATAAAATCGGCCGTATCTATCTATCTATTTATTATTACTCTACTAATTCAAACTCTCTAAAAAATTTTATGTTAATAAAAAAATTCCTAACTGTCTATCTAACGAGATCAAGTTATAACAGTCTAAATCGACACACTCTAAAACAAATTATTTATGTTACTTTTCACGTCTATCTATAATAAGATCATGTTATAATGGCTCAGATCTATACCGGATTTTCTCACCAATATAGAAAAAGACCTTTTTTATCGATCAAAATTCGCATCTGATACATGAGCGGCGCGTCATTACGTCTGGTTGCCACGCTACATACACACGGCGGACTTTCATAGGTTATATGGAAACTAAGGTTGGCATCGTGCTATCCTTCCGTAAGTTAATAGAAAACTCAGATTGGCATCAAGCAAACAAAGTGCCAGTTCATATGAGCAAGGAAAAGAAAACAGATACAAATGTATATGTATAATGAAATAAACTCTCATGTTCCAATCTGTGTACCGCTATAATCAATAGAAGGTAATGTCTAGTCTCATACATGCTATTTTATCTTTCTCTTTACAAAAAGAAATAGTGCGGAAAATTGCCTAGGATTCATTAGTAGATGTAGCACGAAGTAGAGCAAATAATGAACTTCTATCGTGAAATTTTCTTAGAGAATACAAGTAGAACTCACACACCATTCGGATCAAATACGCACACACATACCTGTTCAACCAGTTGTGGAAGGCCTATCTGATGTAGTTAGAGAGTTAGATATTGGGCATACTGGAGAACAACTCAATACATTTTTCTAAAAGATATGAAGTTTAATCCATAGTGGTACTTAATGCTGAATACAGTGATTTCCAAACGGATACAAATTCAGAATTAAAAAATTCAATTTTTATATATTGAATAATAGAAGTCTAATAGAATTCTAATTCAAAATATAAAAACTTTTGTGTAAAATTATAATAGTGTAAAATATTTCTTTTACTTACGTTATCTTAACTGTTGTATGGTGAATATTCCATGTTTTGTAGTTGTATAGGTCCAAACGTGAAATACAAGCAGTCCAAATATACTAATAAATAAAATTTTAGAAATCATTTATACTACAAATAAGAAACTATTTAATGATCTCTAGACTAGCCCGTGCGAATGTATGGGTTGACAACTGGTATATATTAACCTGATTTGTGTGCTCGGTTGCAACTACAAGAGACACCAAACTTCTTTAAGGCACATTTGATTCACAAGATTTTTGCAGCAACTTCACACGAAACGGTTCAATTACCACATAAAACATGAAAAATTTCCTTAAGGCCCTTGACCTTCTTGCACACCGACACCAATGTGACATTGGATATCTTGATTGCTATAGTACTCCTACCGCAACTAGCGTACTGACCACTAGTGCCACTAAATTACGACCCGGGAGAGGTAGACGCATGCAACATTGTCTGCAAGAAGGCAGGATACATGGTACACACATGTTCCCGGGAAGGAAGAGGAGGATAGCAGCAGCAGGCAGGGCATGCACTGACTTCCACTATGCCGAGACAGATCGAGAGAGGCATCTTTACGGATTTAATGAAGCTGCGCCCCTCGTCTCGGTGAAAAAGGCTGCTTACTAGTTAGGACGGCTTTCTATTCCTTCTAGCTAGCATCAGTCTCTCCGTCCTCCCGCTATCATCGCGCCCCGACCCCGTCCGACCGATAGTGGGCTACTGCTTTGCCGTGCAGCCGCGCAGTATTAGGTGTTGCTCGGTCAGCCGAACTAGCTCGATCCGATCCTCCACATCCACTGCTCAGTAATGGAGTAGCTAGCTCGCATGCGTGCCACTGTGTTGTTCTTTTCAGCTGCATGTGATGCACTACCCAGGCATGAGCATCATGGTTTCATGGTATGGTTTGACCCTATAGCAAGCTGCTTTGGCAAGGCTAGGCTCTCGGTCGACAGTCGCTACTCGCTAGGCTAGATAGTCCACCGGTAAACCTGACATGATTATTTTGAACCACTCCTTGATTGTAATGACTAGGTATTATATGGCTGTTTTCTCTCTCTTGTGTTTGCAATTTCTTTAAGAACCATATCTCATGTTATGTTGAACAAAAAAGTGTGTTGGGTTGACCAAGACTCTGATGTAACTCGATTTAGCGCGGTACCATTGCCATTCTTGTTCTTGTTAGGAGGGACGGAGCCAAAAAAATTATATGAGTAGGGCCAATGAACAAAAAGTATTATGTTTCATTTGGTTTCAAGCAAAACTGCCAGGGTGTCTGGTTAAATGCGGCTAGATTTGCCACATACTTTTTCCGTAGTTATTTGTCTCCTGTCAGGAATTCTTATTTTACTTTGTTTGCTGCGATGGTAATTTTGATATATCATTTAAAACATAAAAATAATTATAAATAAAAGTACGTTTTAAGAAAACATGATTAAGAGTTGGATCGACATCTTTTAATTAAATGTATAACAATGTTAGCCTTTAGTTGAACATAGTCTTTAATAGCAAATCTTATTTAATCGTATGTGTTAATCTTTATCTCTCTTGCATTTCTCTTCCATTCTTTAGTGTCAATAGATAATTAGATTGTGAGCAAGATTTTCAATTTGAAGTAGGATTTGGTTCAAATCGTTGTCGCACGAACATGATATAGTTGCTATTTTCTTAATAACACATGTGATGTCCACTATTTCTTCAATTATCCAGGCCAGCCTTCCCTTATTTTCTTCGGATCCTTGTCCATCCCGAGGAATAGTTTATCTTGACAGGAACTAATAGTAACTAAGTACAAAAGATGTTAGGAATAGAAATCTGCATAGTCAATACTATGGATATACGTGTGGGCCAATATATCCACTTATTATGCTGAAAAGATCAAAATAACCCTAAATACAGAAAAAGCAGTACGCCTAACAGTGTTGGGGAAGTAGAAGTACTACTAGTCTAGAATGTTGTCTATGTTGTATCAGTACCATGCGACGAGTACCATTAAGATATTATTGAATACTGACATTAGGTCATAATAACCATTTGCAATCGAACGTTGCCATGTATAAATACGACTGGGATGACATTAACTATCGTGTATCAACAAGCTCATCAGTCGTCGACCTATGGCACTAGAAATGATTCACTGGATCTAACCCTAGATCAGATCACTAACTGTAACCGTGATAGATCTAACCCTACGATCACAAACAAACAACACCTCGGCGTACCAGATCCGAACCCACATGTTTTAGTTATGCATGCCATTTTGCAAAAATGCCTAGTGTTATGTAATTTATCGTAGCGAGACACTAATTGTGTCACTCACATGGGCGAAAGGTGAGATAAATCTGACGAGAAGCTGTCGAATGTAACATCCCTATTTTGCCAACCTTGTATTGTGCATTTCATGGCATGATCATATGAACCGTAAAAATGAGCCAGTTTTTGAATTTTTGAGATGCTCGACAAACTCCCAAAATTCTTCTTGGAGGATTAGGTAAATTTCGAAATTCCGACCCAAACTAATCTTGAACCCCGTATTTTGGGTTAGGATCTATTAAATAAAAGTGATTCGAACTCTTCACGAAAAATCCTAACCTCACCCTAAGGGCACGAGAATAATTCTTTCGTAATATATCTTTAAAGTTATGCGGCCACATATTCTAATGCTAAGATGGATTGGATTTTGTTTTGAGGTTTGAATGAAAATCATAGCAGCAAAAGAAATCGAAAAGTAAAAAGAAAACAAAACCCTATTCTAAAAATATCACCCCGGCTTCCTTCCTCCTTAAGCCATCCGGTTGCCCTCTCCCTTATCCCCTGCCTTCTCTCTCCTCTATCTGGCATCTCAATCCGCCGCCGCCTGCTGCCTCATACC
This sequence comes from Stipa capillata, assembly GCA_019208055.1. Classification (NCBI taxonomy): domain Eukaryota; kingdom Viridiplantae; phylum Streptophyta; class Magnoliopsida; order Poales; family Poaceae; genus Stipa; species Stipa capillata. The sequence continues at coordinate 55,621 of JAGXJF010001596.1, read as the reverse complement.
CGCCACCTCCTGTGCCCCGTGTCGGCCTCTCCTCACCCCGCCGAGCCACCTCCTGCTGGCCTCTCCCCTTGCCTTCTCCTCCCCTAGCGCCGCTCCCTCACTCATCTCGGTCAACCGCCGCCTCGCCGCATCCCACGCCGCTCCGGCTCCGCTCCCGTGCGCCTCCTCCCTTGCTCGGCTGCTCCGTCATCCCGCCCTTCCATCGGCCGCCGGGGTCCTTCTCCTCGCCGTGCTCCGCCACCGAAGCCCGGCGCCCGACCGCTCTCCGCCCCGGGTCACCAGCCCTCGCCGCCGGCCTCCCCTCCCCTATCCTCCGCCTCGGCTGCCCCCATCCGTCGCCGGAGACCCCCGCTCCACCTCGCTGCCTCCCCCTTGCTCCGCCTCCGTCCTTCCCGGGCCGAGCCCCTCGCCCCGGCTCCATCCCGAGCCCGCCTTCGCCGGAGTTAGCCCCCGCCTCTTCACCCGGAGCACCCCGCCTCGCCATCTCCTCCGTTGCCGAGCACCGGAGCTCCTCCGCCGCTCCCACCTCCGCTCCTCTACGAAGCCACCCGCCGGAGCTCCTTCTCCGCCCGGTCCCGGTGTCGCCTCGCCGAGCCTCTTCTTCGCGCCGCCACTCCTCAACGCCGCACCGCCACCCGAGCATCACCGCCCCAGTGCTGCTGAGTCGACGCCAAGCACCGGCCGAACCCACTGGGCCGATCAGCACCCCCAAGCAGCGTAGCTAAGGTCATTAAGACCCTTAATTTCATGTTCCGACCTATTAATGTTGTACAATAAATTCTAACTGCACTTAATGCTGTAACTAATGACAACAACGATGCTCTGACCGGTTAATTCTGTTGGTTAAGACATAATGGTGTTTTATTAACAATAAACAGTGTAATAATAACCATGAATGCTGTTCCGAAGTGTTTAATGCTTATGAGTAGTATTTAATGCTAAAAGCACCGTGAATCAAGAGGTTTGGACACATTAATTACGTTATTAAATGTTAATCAGGTTTAATTAATGCTAACCAGCATGTTAATGGTTGTCATTAGTAACTAGCAGTGTATTGAATGCACTTATTTAAGCTATTCCAGTGACACATGGGACCCACGGGTCAGAAAATAAAAGAAAAAAATAATTAGAAAAGAAATTCTTACAAATGGGCCCCACTGTTATTGACCTAGGTCAATGTTGACTAGATTTGACCTAGGGCCCACATGTCAGCCTCTACTAATATTGAATTTCTTTTAATATTATTTTTACTGAGAAAAATACAACAAAAGATTGAAAATAATTTAAATCTTAGGAAAATGCATAGAAACTCCATTTCTAATCAGAAAAAGGCTAATAATATGTCAAAATGTTCAGAAAAAGGAGAACTATTCAAAAATGTCATTTTCGTCCATGTTTGCATGCTAGGAATAATGCAATTCGCTAAAAACTCAAATTAGGGTTTCCGATTAGCCGGAGGATTTTCGGATCGCGATATTTTATGCGTCCGGACTCCGACTAAATTGATTCCACTTGCACTAGTCTTCTTTTTGCATCCTCTACACCATGGCATGCATTGCATCTTGTGTTGATGTTTGACATTTTGGTGTTTATACTTGTGCCCTTCTTTTTCTGATATGTTTGTTTTATCCCGTTAGAGTCGGAGGATCCACCGGACGATAACCGCAATGACGAGCAGGGTTTAGTTGCTCAGCAACCAGGTAAGCAGCCCCTTTGGTCACATTGCTAAACTCCTATTATTTGCAAAGTATTAGTTGTTTTCAAATGCAATATTGCATGCGTTCAAATGTTACTTTCTCGTTAGTATTACCTCTATTCCTTGCACACAGCTTACTTTGTCGCTCAATCAACTCCACTACCATCCTAACCTAACTAGAGTAGTCTAGTGCGTAACCTGCTATTGCTTACTATGTTGTATTTGCTTAGACATGCTTAGAATTGTAAGAGTCGTAAGTTCTGGGTTAGCAGAGGTTCTCACACCATTGGATGGGTTACTTGGTAGGTGGGTGTTCACCGGGATTACTTAATAAACTTGCTTAATATTATCTGGGCTAGACGAGAGGCCGTGGCTGGGAGCGCGGTGGTTTGTCTCGTTTTCCCGCAAGGACCGGTTCCCGACGTACATTGACCCAAGATTTGCGTACTTCTATACGGGTGGATTATGGGGCCACCCCCGACTGAATAATTTGCCTAGACTTAGTGTATGAGCTGCAATCGTTTGCCGTTTTCTTTGGGGTTAAAAAGGCATACGGTGGGGTGGGCACACGGTAGGTTTACCGGGGATGTTCCTCGTTTCACAACTTATGGGACCGTGTCTCTGTGCCGTCGGACAGATGTACATGGACTAGCCCGTACGGGTGGCTCATACCTAGGTCGAAAGCATTGTAAAGGTCGTGTTCGATCACCCTCCGCCAGCACACCTCGTGAAAGTGTGTAAATCGTCGTTGGCACTAGGAGACGATCGATACGTGTAGGTAAAGATGTACCCCCCTGCAGGGTTAAAACTGTTTGAACAGCCGTGTCCGCGGTTATGGACAACTTGGTGATTACCTGCGTCGAATTAGACAACTACAACAAACTCTAAAACTTGCCAACTCTAAGGACGGTGTTAGCGACAGCTTCCTCCCAGGGTGGTCGAGGATGGGTCGAGGGTAGCTAAGGTGTGGTGTTCTGCAGGTAGGAATGTTCGCGAAGCGTGGACTTATCCCCTTTCGAAAACCTTCTGGTAGTCGGTTTTCATCTATTTACAAAGTATTGCTAAAAGTAAATTGGCTTTCCGCAAAATAGTCCACAAACCCCTTTGATTGATACCTGGCACAACTATTACTACTTTCCGCACTGTAAGTCTTGTTGAGTACAATTTTGTACTCACCCTGCTATTGTTGTTGTTTTTGTGCAGAGGAAACTACCCCTCCTGAGGGTGGTTTCTCCATAGAGATCGACACCCACGACGGTTAGTCACTGGGAATCCCAGGCAGTGATCTTGCCCCTGGGTTGGGCAGCTAGGTTTGTTTTGCTGCCGCTTTCGGCACTACTGTTCGGCTTCTTAGCCCTAATTAAACTTCCGCTGTGTATTGTACTGGGATCCTTGGATCCTTTGCAGGTATATATTGCTATATTGCAGTTCTGTTGTAGAGTTCTGCTGTGTTAGCTAGTTGTTTTCGCCTGCTCATGTGCCCTGCATGTATGTTGATGAAGCACATGTGGTGGGTAGGACTTTAGAGTTTATATCATAGAGTCATTAAGTTTAATCACCCCTGTGAAGCGACTCTACTACTGAGAGATTGGGAACTATATCATCCTACTCCAGCCGTGCATTAATTTGCCGGGACGAGTTCGGGGTTGAGGTTCCGGCTCAGTAGGACAAGAGTGAGGAGACTATATCACCCTACTGGATCTGTGCATTAATTTGCCGGAGAAGGTTCGGGGTTGACGTCTCGGGCTATTCGGAGCCATATCACTCCACTCCTCTTGGAATTGACACCCAGGAGTTGAGGTCGGGGTTGACGTTTCGACTTAGCGGGTGGTTTCACTTAAGCCTCTCTGTTATGAATTCTGGGGTTCGACATCGAATTTGTGCAAGATAATTAGGTCCCCATGTGGCCGCCCCCACCCTCCCTCCCCCCCCCCGGCCCGTTTAAATTTGCTACTCGATGAAGGAGACCATGGCCAAAACTACAAGGAGGGATTTTTCCTAGTGCTCTCCTTGAGAATAAGTAGGGAAAAACACAAACTTGGTAGCCTAAGAGACGAAAAGGGTACCCCCTAATTCCTTGGATCCGTGTGCTAAATCTCGAAGAAACAACGCGCGAGAGGAGGCACGTGCGTGTAGAAGGGCACGTATGGGGGGTTTGCATGAGAAGGCTCACCTTCGTGTAGGGAAGCTTGTCGGAACCCTAGAAATCGGTCGTTGTCGAGAGGGGTGAGGAATAGTGGAGGAGGATGCAAGAAGGTACAACCCGAGTAGCTGCACGGCCTAAAACGATGTCGCCGCCGACGAGTTGATCTCGCCGATCACCAGTTGCACAGAGGCATGCACAACCCATAGGTCAAAGCCAATTACGGTGGAAGCTACGAGACGTAGGTGAGCGAGGGGGTTCCCATTGTTGCTGCTGCTACCTAGTAGGATCCAGGGGTGATGTAGGAGCGAAAGACGATGACGTCGTACTAGGCGGCAGCGGCGGTGTCAAGGCCCAGGACGTCGCTGTTGTTGATGGCGGCCTGGTAGGCACCGAGATAGAAGAGGTTGCACCAAGATGGATCCAATCAGACGACAGCGTCTGGGATCCGGAGAGGGTTGGAGAGGGGTGGCTCAGGAGTGGCAGGAGGGAAGGGGGGAAGGAGTAGTTGACGGATGGCGAGTGAGAGAGGCTCACCAAATTTGGTGAGCGAGGAGGCTCGGATGAGGAGGCCGACAGGATGGCGAGGGCGATGGGGAGATTGCTGAAGGGGTTTTCTTTCTTCATTTTCTATACTTTTTAGCTTTGGAGAGTGAAATAAAGAGGTTGTTGAAGATGCTCTTAAATCGTGATGGTAGAATAAACCACAGGACCAGTTAAGCCACCCACCGCTCTTTTCTCGAAGGTGAAACTGTTCGAACACATAGATCTCACTTGAAAATATCCGCTCTAGCCATTTTTATCTTTGGTCGGTGTGTTCACTCCTGGGTTTTGAGCTTGTTTTGCTAATATAACAATGCATTGCATTCTTGAACAGTTATAGACGTATAGCAATGTAGGCATGATCTGTACATCACACTAACATTTCGGCAGAATAACTACTAAAAGGACCTTTTGGCTGGTCTGAAGACTATTGCTTGAAGTAGTTCTAAAATGTTTGTGTCGTTTTCTTGTAAAGCTTATGTATTCCAAAGAGGGTTAATGCATATGCATATCCAATCGAAATGGCCGAAGAATAGATTATATCTCAATTGCCCATACATATCTAGTATACCATACACTTACCTGTTTAATTATGGAGCCAGGACGATTTGTCACTGAAGTAGTCCTATGGTTCATAAGCCACGGATGTGTCTAGTTCAAACAAGAGGAGCGAGGATTTTTGGCTTCCCAGCTCACTTGAACTCACTAGATTTTTTTTTCAAAAAGTACATTTTCAAAACCTTAAATATTCCGACACAATTCATGCAGTTACGATCCTTCATGCAAAAAGGAGCATTTTGTATCATCTAAAAAGAGTCCAGGATGAATGGTTAATATATCAACATTATGTATATCAATTCTTTTTTCCTTTGCATATGACAAAAAATGCAACAAGTCGCACAAAAAATCACAAATGTACTTAGTATTCTAACATCTACATGTGTGGATTTAAAAACCTTTTTGAAATGTAAAAATTCTGTTTCTAAGCTCTCATTTTTTTAGTGTCCAAAATTTAAGCCCAGGCTCATTTTTTAGTGCATAAAATTTGAGCGGCTATACATGGTGTTCAAATCATGAAAGATTGAACAACGGCAGAAATGACGAGAGATCACAATGAAACTGTATCCACACGTTACTGGACAAGAACTATGGTAATAAGCCAGAAAACCAAAATGCCTAGACCAAGAAATAAATTGTGACAGTTTAATAGTTTCGCCTTAAGAATTGCAGCGGACCTACACGTAACAGCAGCGTGTACAAAGATCAGCCGGTGACGTGTCCCGTGACGCCAAATGAATGCGTTGCACTCGGCTGCGGTGACAAAATTTTCACCGTGGTTGAAGGATCCGCGAAGAAATCCAGACGGGGCCCAGGGCCCCAGGTGTTGTCTAGTCCCATGGCACTTCGACGTGGACTGCACGCTTCCTCCCACTCTCCCAGTAGTAGTGGATGCTCGCATCACCCCGAATCCGACACCTTTCTCCTCAGGCAGGCCAACTGCCACTTTCACCTCATATTGAACTATCATGACTCCGCTGCATATTAGTACATCGATATACTAGTGCTTGTTTGTTTCTCATGTTATCGCTGTCAGCTTGTTCTTGTTCCTTTCCTTCCTCTCTTGGAATTGTCTCTTGGTCTTTGGCACCTTGCAAGGCTATGTGTGATGGGGGAGAGAAAATTATGGGGGTCTTGGAGGACCGGAGCAAGTGGAGAATGAGAGAATGGCAAGAAGACAAGGGTTGTTTGTTTTGTCCTAGCTAGGAAAAAAATTACCTGGTCAAACGCTTGGAAGTCAAGCTAAGGTCCAGACATGGTCAATAATTTTCCACCAAACTTTAATAAAATATATTTATTCCTAAATATTGAAAAGCAAGAATGAAATGGTTCTTGATAGGATTTAATTGGGAAGTCTTTACTTGTGAATCGACTAAAAAAATACTACTTTTAAATTAATAATTTTAATGATTGATTAAATAGTTATATATTTTAAAAGCTATGTGTAGTTTTTAGTTATAGAAATATTTTTAAAACTAAAATTATACTTCCTCTGTCCAACAATGTAAGACGCACATACGTCCCAAGATTTATAATTAGACATATAATATTTTAGTTATATAACATGAAAATAGCATCATTAGATTCGTTTTAATAAATCCGGTTTAATTAATATGTTAACTGACAGCATCCAAGAGGCGTCTACGGATGGAATCTTTGCTCGGCAGGCTATTGAAGGCCAGAGGTCAAAAGTGAAATCCAGCCAAACACAGCACACGTGGATCATCATCGATGACTAGAAATATCGAGGGAATCGGTTCGACAAAGCATGTCCAATCTTTGGATTGCATACGGACATTGACACCATATTGATATATTCGTACGTACTGTTCGACTATTATTTATGCCAACTCGTCGATGAACAGAAAAGACCGCGAATAGGCGCGACACCAGTGTGCCAGCGTCGCGCAAAAACGTCGACTACACTGAAATACGTGCTGGAGAAACCGTCGTGATCTCCCAAAAGCTACGGCCCTCAGAACAAGAACAACTTAGTACCTCGGTCTAGAAATATAAAATAATTTTTAAAATTTATTTTTAATTAAGAATTTATTCAACATATATGAATTAGGTGTGATAGAAATTCATATTGTTAGATTTAAAAAACATTTTTCAATGGTGGCAATTTTATATCAGATAATCTATAAACACTTTTCAATATATTGATTTTAATCAGATAATCTATATATAGTTAAACTAATTGTTGGTTCAAATTAAATCTTAAGAAACTCGTTACGCCTTATATTTCTAGATAAAAAGAGTACTACTCCTATCCGCTTTGAAATCCTTGCTAGAATGCTTTGAAATCCTTGCTAGAATGTCAATAGAATAAGCTTGTCTCTTTTTAAAATAAACATAATAAGATCGTCTGTTTTAAAAATAAATAGAATATATATAAGCCTGTCAACCTGTCATCAAGTTCAATTATGGTTCTAAAAGACAGAAAGGTTTCGCAAGCATTCATCCTTTTCTTCTCCAGAGAAGAAGTGTAAAGTATGGAGATATCTGAAGACAAGCTCAACACAACACCAAACCTCGCCAAGAATGTACAAGCGAAAGTACTATCACGGGGTGCCTGGTTGAGTTTTTATCGTGGCTGTATCTGTTTACAAGCTAAAAGCCCAACCAAACACTAAATGTTTAAAACATAATTTTCCTGCTTATAAGCTAAAACTAGTGTACCAAAAAAGCACATTTTAAGATGCTTTATTGGCTTTTAAAGGATGCTGCGTTGAGATTGCCCATGAAGTTAGCAATTAATTACCCGTATTTTTCACTCAAACAAGACAACTGAAACCCAACTTCCTCACAATAGACAGCCCACATCAATCTCCTCACAACAGATAGTCTACATCTCTATTACTATCTATTATATTTGAGTTGGTGGTGATGGTACGTCATTTAAACTAGTCTTAAAATTTATGTTATTTATGAAAAAACTGTCACCGCCATCCCCATTATCCAACTAAAACAAACAAACCATCCTAAAAATCTCTAGCAACCAAAAAAGTCTTCCTAAAAATCTCTAACAAACAAACAAACAAAATCTCAGATCTTCTCTCCTTCTCCTTCTCTCGTATTCTTCCTTCAAATCCATCGCCGCCTCTCAAGTCCGTTTTCTCCCTTCTACTCGTGTCCCCCTCTTCGAGCAGCACGTGCGTGTTTGTCAGAGGCGCCGTCGCGAGCGGCTCCGAGCGCAAGGCCACTTTCACTTCCCATATTAACCCTCTCCTCCACTAACCACATTCCTAAAAAGTCTCTAACTCCACTAACCACGTTCCTAAAAAAGTCTCTAACTCCACTAACCACGTTTCTAAAAAGTCTCTAACTCTGCTAACCACATTCCTAAAAAATCTCTAACTCCGCTAACCACATTCCTAAAAAATCTCTAATAAAATTACAAACAAACTAACTTAAATATAATAAATACTTTTAATAAATTCACTTAACCACCACCCTAAAAAAATCTCTAACAAAATGGTTTTGATGATGTGATGAATACCGGCATGAGCAGGATGTACCTGACGATCTTCACCGGGTCAAGCCCCGCAGTGCCAAACTGGAGGGCCAGGTGGTACACGAGGTTGCCACCGGCTGATTCGCCGGAGACGAACACCTAGCGTGAGTCGGCCATGGTGACGAGCTACGAATCCAATGTGAGCTGGTCGAGGAGGCAGAGGAGGGAGTTGGCTGGCGTGGAAGTTGGGCCAGGCGGAGGAGCCAATATAGAATACCCTACTGGGAAGGGCGGCCCCGTGGAGTGCACGACCATGCCGTTAAAGAAAAAGGCAGAGTAGCTATAGCACACCACGACAGTCCTCCACGACGTCTGGCTGCGACTTCGGATGAGCCGAGAACGCTATTGCACGTACGTGAGCGTGTGTGCGAGTCACGATGGTTTGCGATGCGTCACAGTGTGCACACGGTCATATACGCATCTATTTGTGTACTCGCTAGAGTAGGACCGTGATAGCTACCTTGTGGGCCACCGGCAGGCGGTGCTCCAGTGCAAGGCGGTAGTCGAAGGAGAGCGCGACCACGTGTGGCGTACCTGGTTTTAAGGCCGGACAAACCCTTGTGTTTACTGTACCGGTCCCATGATCAGTAGCCGGTACACACAAGTTAACCTGTATATCAAGGTCATACACGCACTTATTAGAATATGATATAAAACCGATCTTTAAGATCGAGAAATTAGACCTTTAGCCCAACGGCTAAAAATCTTGCAGCGGAAATCAAACGGTCGGGTGGCCTATCAATATGCCATTCCCGACAGGCAACTGACTGGGGTTACGCCCTAACTTTCGCGGATACCGTCGTTGCTTTCGAGCTGACGACCCTTTTGTTTGGCCAAATCAACAAGCCAGGTGAGTACATTGGATGTACTCGCAAACACTCCGCCAGGAAGTTTATCATGAGTATGAGCATGCAAAGAATTATCAAGAATCTGGCTCTATCCTAGGTTTCATATTGTGCGAGAAAGTAAGTTTGCACTTGAAATATATAAGTAGATATTAAAAGCAGTTTTCACAAAATTTCCATGGTATTCCGAGATGAACATCTATTCATCTTTTCCTTCCCGCTACAACGGGATTCATTTCTGTGCTTTCCGTTACAACGGTAAGTCTCTTAATCACCCGCTTCAGTAGGGAGTCTCAGCTCACCCGTTACAACGGGGATACTAGGGTTTGCCTGAGTCCACGGGGAAATCCCTTCTTCACTCTTCCTGACACAACGGGAGCTTTTCAGGTCCCCTGCGATCACGGCGGGTCGCGTCCTTAAACCCATAACCACATTTTGACTTTGAAAGCCAGTCTATTTTAGTGTGGCCTAACCAAATTCGTCTTTGACCGTGGACACGGCTATTCGAATAGTTTGAACCCTCTGCAGAGGTTGTACGGCTTTACCCACACGATGTATGTCACCCTGGGTATACTTCACGACGTATACTGACAGCGACGTATACTGACAGGGCTAGTACAACGAGACTCTTCACTGGAGTAAACCTAACCATGAACCCGCCAGAAGGACATGTCCCAAACCTAGCTTGAGTCAGTATCATCGCTTGCAAGGAGGTTGGTGTTCCAACTTTGTGGCGAACAAGCCATCGCTTTCCCGTGGAAACTTTTCTCTACAGAGGCTACAACCTCATCTGCACACTGCACACTACCGGGTACTAGGTCAAGTCCTTCCCATAAAGGACATGTGGACGTACGGTAAGACTTGGCCAAATGACACTTAAGCTCGGTCCTTATGTGATCCGAGAGGGACTTCACACCTCACCCGTAAACGGGCGCGAGAACCATGCCGGGCATTACCTCGCTTTTAACAAGCTTCCTGCTTTCACCCTTCATTTTCGACCCGGATCAAAATCTTCTCCATTTACATTTCGGTTTCACAAAACCTTTTCACGGTAAAATATTCCAACCCATGGATATACTACCTTCATACACCTTCGGACACAACGGTCCGTTTTCAAGTTTTCACCACATGAAATATGGGAGCTTTCTTTTGTTTTTGAAAACCTAATTTCACTACGACAGGGCTAGGCATATATACATACACTACCCTAGGTTTCCGGTAACTGTTCCAGAATACGTAATCCTTAGGGTGACAAGGAATACAGGGTCGGACTAGGGTTTGCTAATTATTGGTTATGGCTACGTTACGTAAAATAACATGTCGTAGAACATAGCATGCATGTTTCGTAAACAAAATAGTAGTTCGCAACCATAGGATTCAACATGATCAAGGGTGGAGAGCTTGCCTGGCAACGTCGATTAGCTCGAAGCGTGGTCCGGGTACGACGACGCTCGAATCCTTCCTCGCCAAGCGACGTCGTAACTACACGTCGGAGAACATCGAATAAACAACGAGACGGAGAAGATTCAGATAAGAACCAACATACACTTACAAAACACCAAAAAGCTATGCATTGACCTAGGAGCATGCTAGGGTTTTCAAAACGATGGGACGAAAGCAACAACACATGAGGTACGTAATAGGTTTGTGCATATTGGAAAACTTAGGGTTTATGTGTTTATGAACTCAATACTTTTGAATGCTATTGAGTTTGAAATGTGCATGATATAAATTGAGGTGCTCTGCTAATACCTTTAAAGCTGGTAGCAATTTAAAGTAAACTCAATTTCTTAACTGATTACAACATCTGTTCTGCCTCTACTCAAATATGGTCGGTTTTAAAAGTATTAAAATTAAAAACAAAGGGGGCTACTGGACCTGAGATACCATATTTTCCTTTCGAAGGTTTTTAGGACAAGCGTTGATTTGTCTGGAGTTGGACAAAAAAGGGGGGGGGGTTAGGTTATTTGATTAGTAACAGAATGTACTTGGGTTTAATGGACGAGTTATGTTTGAAGATAGGTATATATATATATTTATAAACACATATTTTAGGAGATTAGTTAAAGTGTTATGGACCCATTTCATAAGATATATATGTCTCAAAATGGGTTACTTAGGGCTCAAGTTTAAATCTGGAAAATAGAAAAACAATTTGCAAAGTGGTATTAGCAGAAGCTTGTGCTATCCTGGGACTTATGAAACAAGAGGAATTAATTTGGAGGAGGTACTTTTGGAGGAACTTGCTGTCCGAGAATATTGGCATTAGGGGGATAATCCCCAACTTGCTTGGAATTGGTCCAGAGAAGATATAGGTTTCAAAGAAGCTTGGTGAACAATTTCGGAGGCTCTAGAATAGTTCTCAAATTACAAGTATATGCAGAATCTATTTGAATTCGAAGGAATTTTGAGGTATCGATTTGATTGGAGCTGGACAAAAGGGGTTTATGTATATGCCATGCATAACTGAAACACACATTTGCACCTGATTTCAGAAACCACGTGGGTTTGTTTTCTCGGTAGGAAGAGAGAGGGAGCAGTTCGGATTCATTCCCCTTCGTCTTCAGTAAGGAGCAGGGCAAGGGAAAAGAAAGTAGAGGAAGGGGGGCGCCATGGGGTGCTCGGGACTGCAGAACATAGGAGGAGAAGGGATGGAGCTGCCGCGGTGGAGAAAAGAGACTGTCGTGGTGGAGAAGGAGAGTTGTCGCGGTGGGGGAAAGGACTGCGTGGTGCTGCCGCGGTGGGGGCAAAGCGGCGGTGGCAGCGGAAATGGGCTGCTGCGGCAGTGTGGGGGGTGCGGCGGCAGGGAGAGCCGAAAAGGGGTGGCGGCAGCGGGTGTGGACGACTGCCACGGTAGCAACAAGGCGGCAGCGGCAGCTACCGTGGGCTACCGCGGCGGTGGGTTGGCGGTGCTGCACCAGGGCTTTACTCGGGAGATGCGGCAACAGCGGAGGGGAGTGGAGTTCTTGGGTGTAGCAGAGAGGAAGGAGGGAGAGAGGGGTTGCGCCGGCCTGGGTAGATGGGAAACTTGGGGAGCTACAGAGCAAATAAGAAAGGGTGAGGAGCTCGAGCTCGGGCTTGGCCGCAGCTTGGCAGAGGAGAAGAGATGGGGGTGGCACGCGCGCGGGGAAGAAGGAGCAAGGACCGAGCGAGCTTAGCATCATGATGGCAACGGCTACGTGCTTGAGGCTACCGCAGCACAAGCACAGGAGGGAGTAGTTCAGTTGGGGTAGCAAGGAGGAGAAGGGGCTTGAGGAGCTCGGTTGTTTGGAAATCAACGAAGAAGAAGGAGAGGTAATGGGAAAGGAGTTGGGGAAAAGGAGCTCTACATGAGTGGGGAATGGAGGGCTCGGCCGCACTGGTAGATGGGACTGAGGAAAGAGAAGCTCGGTCGTAGCTTGGGGAAGAGAGGAAGGAGGTCCAAGGGAGGTTGGGCTGCAGCTCATCCTGGAGAAGTATGGGGAAAGTAGAAAAGAAAGAAGGAGCTTTTCCTGAGTGCGCGGCTTGAGGAGCTCGGCCAGGCTCTGAGGGAGCTCGGGGAAGAACTGAGCTCAGAAGGAGGAAAGGTGGGGAATGGGGACTAGAGCTTGGGGAAGGTAGAAGAAAATGAGGTGGAAGAAGGAGATGCTGGTGTATGGGTGTAGCTCGGGCGTGGAGTGGCTGCCTGCTGCTTAGCTGCTCGGGTGGGGAGTCCTCGCGACTAGCCTAAGGTGGAGAAGGGTACGAATTGGGTGCAGCTCAGGAAGCAAGGCAGCTCGGGATAAGGAGCAATGGGGAACTTGAGGGGTAGAGTGTGGAGAAGGGCTGCTTGGGAGAAAAAGGGTAGCGTGTTGGGCAACTCTGCTGGAGGGAAAAGTAACAGAGAAGGAGTGACGCTCAGGAGGAGGGAAAGTAAGTCAAGGAAACTCTAGTCAAGGAGCTCAGCAGGAAGTAAATGAGGAGTACGTAAGGAGGGGAGTCAGCATGTGGTGGCTTGGTGTGTGGCAGTGAGGAACTTCTTAGGCAAAGAAAGGGGGCAAGGGAGGGAGTGTGAATGGGGAGGGGAGTTGGTGTTGGCTACTACGGTAGTACTGCTACTTGGAGGAGAAAGAGGTGGCGTGTGGAGCTTGGTTGGGGAGTATGGGAAGGAGCAGCTAGGTGAGAGGATGAGTGAAGTGACTTGGGCTGGTGTGGATTGCTAATGTTGTGCAGCTGAACAAGGTAAGCCAGGTTCACGTGGCCACTGCCAGCAATGAATAGCGACGAGGTGACGTTGTGTTGGCATGAAAAGTACTATAGGCTCTTGAATGCTAGGGAGGTATCACTGATGAGTGTGCACTGTTAAATCTTGATTCATCACAGGATTAACGCAAGTGCCCGAGTTCATTGGTTCTCCCAGATTCAAGAGAGGAGATGATCGGAGGCATCGGTTGGGTACACATTAGAGTGTACGCCCTAAGAAAGAGAAAAGGTGGTAGAACGGCTGAGGATATTTCTTGGTCATGTGGTAAAAGAAGAAGCACTACGGTGGATAGGGTTTCACCGAGAAGAGTGAACCAGGGCTTGGAGTGTATGTGTCCATATACACTTGGGAAATTTTAAGCATATATATATGGTGGCGACGGAGTTAGATTAGACATAGAAGGTTGTGGAGGGCGAGGGTTTTGGGAAATATCACCGGCGTACTCATATATACGCAGAGGATGGTAGCGGAACCGGACGAGGAATTAGGGTTCTGATTCGCAGCTCGAAAGAATGGATTAGGGTTTGGCGTATATGCATATACATAAAAGCAGTACATATGAGCACACATTCATGATAGGGCATGGCGAAGTTGGTGGTAGAATTTCAGGTCATTCGAAAAAGGTTCAGGACACATATATGTTTAAATTTCGCATAAGTACCGAGTGGGCACTTAGCGGCAGATGTGGATTTAGGCTGCACCGGCTAGATAGAAATGGGGGGGATGCTGAAGATGTGTTCGTGGCGGGATGCAAGGACGGTTGGCCCCGCATGGAGAGAGGGTGTAAGGCAAGGTTTGCATACCTTGTCGGACAGAGCTTGGGCAGAGCAGGGATTAAGGAATTAGGACAGAGGGGAAGATTTTGGTCGTCTCACTTTAGGGTTTTGCAGGAGCTTGTTTTGAATAAAAGTTTTAATCTGGTATATTTTAATCAGCATTATTAGCAAAAGTTTTTGTTGGCCCTAATTTTTGGGTTTCAGAAAATCAGGGTGTTACACCACGGGAGCTCCGCAACATGGCGGAGGCAGCCGGCGTGAAAGTTAGGCCAGGCGCAGGAGCTCATGCAGAAGCCCCTGCTGTGGAAGTAGGCGAGCACGGGGAGGAGCTTCTTCTCGCCATCCTCCCTGGCCGTCATCTTCGCCAGCCTGTACATGCAAAGGCTGAGGTCACAGCTGGTGTAGTACACGATGTCTCTCCACTCAATGTGGTCATCATCGGCGTGGTCGTCCACGTCACTAGACGGGATGGGTGGCCCCACGAAGCGCACAACCATGTTGTTGCTAAGCAGCTGCAGCACACCACGGCAGTCCTCCATGACATGCGACGGCGGCTTTGGATGAGCCGAGGACGCCATTGCCTGTACGCGCACGCATGGGTGACGATGGGCTATGGTGTGGAGCCGTGTGCGTAGCAGTGTGCGCGTGGCCATATACGCATCTATTCGTGTACTCGTTAGAGGACAGCCACGACAGCATCCTCGTGGGCCGCCGGGAGGTGGTGCTCCGGCGCGAGGCGGTAGTCGAAGGAGAGCATGACCATGGGGAGCTCCGCGGCATGGCAGAGGCAGTCAGCGTGGAAGTTGGGCCAGGCTCAAGAGCCAATGCAGAAGCCCCCACCGTGGAAGTAGGCGAGCACGGGTAGCTGTAGCACACGACGGCGGTCCTCTATGAGAAACGAGCGAAGCAGGCCGGACGAAACTTGGTTGGGTGTGGCAACATATCGGGTAGCATTGGCTAAGCTTGGTGATGAAGATTGCGACTTGATATGATACTTCAGTCTCACATGAGCTACCAAGGTGTAAATTTTAGAAATTTAATGAATGAAAACCATGTCATGCTAAGATGCAAAATGTATGTTCGAAGTGGTTTTAGAGCATGTCAAATATATTTCTAATCTGTAAGAAAGCATGGCTCTGCGTGGAGTGATAATCTGTTAGAAAATGTGTCTTGCATTGTTTGCGTTGTTTATTGTTTATTTTGATAGAATGTTGTTTGTGTTTTGGACCAGGTTTCATAAGTAATGAAACCAGGGAGTGATTTCCTTGATACTCTAAAATGGGAAGATGGTAGTGCGCAAAACAATAGCAGTGGTGAAGCCATCACGCCATTAAAAGTGAAGCAGAGCTGGGGGCAAAGCCAGCTGATAAGGTCAACACCGCCATCGCCGAATGCAGGGAATGAATATTGGCATAGTCGTCCGTCCCTCACTTCATTATCCATATTAAGGTGATGCTCATGTGCCGAAATCTCTCGCTAAAGGTGACAAGAACCACGTAGAGATTCGTCAAAGTTGAAGAAAACAGTAGTGCACGACGGCAAATTGATAGAGAGTGGAGCTCGGCTACATCGCATCATCGATGAAGCTAGAGGCAGAGTTGAGGGACTGGCAGTAGAGAGGAAGGGATAAGAAAGACGTTGTATTATCTTCTTACAGGGTAGAGTGGACAAGGAGACGTGTGGCGGGGATGAAGAAAATATGAGAGATGTACATAGTCTATGGAGAGGAGCAAAATGTGAGAAAAAAGCCGGTATTTGTCGCATCTTGATTAGAAACAACACTTGATACATGTGTTTACTGAATAAAATTATATTTTACTCAATATTTATATACATCTTTTTGTTATTTCGTAATAATGCACAGAGACTCTATTAGTACTTTTAAATAAGTCACGGCTCAATCAGACACCCCCTCAATCCGCTGGCTTTCAGAGCAACTTTCATAACATAAAAAGGCGTCCAAGGTTGGCTTTCCGGCCCCGTGGTTGCTAGGGAAGTTGCGAAATTATACTCGGTAGTTTGAGAAAAAGTTTAGTACGTACTCGTGTCATCGTTTACTCGCTTTATGATCTATCTCTTCAAAGTCCTGGCCTTTTGAGTGAATGCAATGGCGCCTGACGCGCTGCATCATATATTCGACCTTGTAAAGAAAGAGGAAGAGCAAAGCTAGGTATAGCTGCCTTCAAGGGCACGTACGTTACGCTGATTGTCTTTTCATTTGGTCAGGACAAAAACATGTACTAGTGCGAAATACCCACAATATGTTATCTTAAGTTTAGATGGAGGGATCCGTTCTTTTTCTCCAGCGGGCATAACCCATGGAGCACAATAGTTCTGCAGGAGTCGGCACGATCTATCCCTCCAAAATACCAGTGGAATTCATCACTCCATACAAGTCCTACGCCTAGTTTAGATATTACTATGTAGGTATAGACTCGGTAAAAATTCTCAATAGTGCCTGCCATGACCGCAAATTTCTATGTAAAATTTCATCATGTGGGAAAAGTTCAGATATTAAATAATTCATTCACTTGCGAATGGTTCCAAGTACTTCATATTTTCAATTGAATATCAACAATTTTAGGGACGAAATTTCCGAAGCTTGACGGTTGCACCACTTAGCCAGTCTTGTGCGTATTCATTGAACCATTGTATTCCTTCCTCGCATCCTTTTTTTTTCTATTAAAAACTGGCGGCGGACCAATGTAACATCGACAAATAGACAGTGATGAAGAGTTTCTCGCCATGCAACTCTCACTGTATTCTCCTAACGAAAGGAAAACCACTCCTATATTTTAACATTAACGTTGTCATGACTAGGGTGACAAGAAAATTGCGTTAAAATTGAGAGGCGACGCCATGTTCCAAGTTCCAACACGAGTCTTGTGCTGTCAATTCGCCCCCTCACCATCTCCACCTCATGTTATTTTACAGTAAACTTAGTCCTCAGTTACGTCGAGGAATGATACGGCATGGCACGGCTAGGTCAA
This sequence comes from Stipa capillata, assembly GCA_019208055.1. Lineage (NCBI taxonomy): Eukaryota > Viridiplantae > Streptophyta > Magnoliopsida > Poales > Poaceae > Stipa > Stipa capillata. The sequence goes on along the minus strand of JAGXJF010001596.1, from coordinate 38,331 downwards.
ATCAAATCCCCTGCATATCTCACCAAACACGCATGCCCTTGATGTACATAGTGCATCATTACAAGTACTTATCGCCACTTTTAATTAACTCCTGTAGCATAGATCAACATTCTCATGACTACTCTAGGACAGCTACGTTTTACCGATGCAATTACGAGAACTTGAGTAGACGCACAACATACCAATAAGTGAGAGCTAGCTAAGCAAGCATTATGTGTATATATATACACGTGTAAACCCTCTTTCGAACCAAGGAATTTCGTGGGATATTTTTTAATTCCCCAGTTACAGAGGAAATTTTTGCATAGCCCGTTCCAAAGGGCAAACAGTGCCGTAGTCCGCGTAGAATATAGCAAATAGCAACCCGGCCTAGTAGTCCATATCCAAAAGACATGAAGAAACTATCAGTTTGGTTAGTAATCAAGATTTCCTGAAGTTACTAATGAGAAACAAATTGCAATACTTTCTTTTCGTGTTTTTCTTTTAGCTATACTAACTTTTCGTGTTTGCAAAGGCGCAGCCGAAGGAGACTAAACCAGATAACCAACCCCGTCGCCTGGTGTATGCATCAACCCCAAATCTCAGTGGAGGGTGGGCCAGATCCGGGAGGCAGTTACCTGGCTACACTCCTACTTAATTCCACACCCAAATCATCACACTAAACAGACTAAACGCATCTTAATAATGTTTAGACACGCCAACCAAAAGGCAAAAACGTACGCTAAAAGCATATTATGCACACACACTTGGCCAGCTTAATGGCCCATGCATGTAAATAGCTGATGCAAGGTGATGACTCGAATAGGTCAACACGGATGTGGACGTGGTTTTAGCAGGTCGCAGACTTGCAGGCTTCAGCTACAGCTACGGCTACAGCTTTGCTTCAATAATCTGCTTCCGGGGCCCCATGCATTATGCATGCGCTTCAATTAATTTTTGTTCCACAAATTGTCTGAAGTCAAGGGACCGAATACAGATGCTGCAAAGTGCAAGCCTTATTGTTGATCATCTGCTCCATTGATAATATAATTTAATGGCCTAGAATTACTGTTCTATTTTAAGAGCGATGATCTTACTGTAAATTCGGCGCAGTAAGGACATAAAAGTTGACAATTTGTACTAAGTTTTAGGTTTTCAAGTTGTTGAGACTTTAGATCGAGGAGGACCATGCATGCTCACTACCACATAGAGGCATACCACACGCAGGTGAAAAATGTTACTGATGATGATTTTCCCACCTGTTTATGGACGATTGCTTGTGATAACAAAAAATCATCATAGACGGTTTGGTGTAACCCGACAATGATGACTAGTTACAAAAATAAAAAAAATTGCAATAGCCACGGTGACACGTGCTGCTATACATCCGGCGGTGGAGGTCCCCGTCCATCGCATCGCATCGGCGAGAGCGGCGACACCTCCCATAGCTCCCACGCTGCCTTAGCGATTGTCGTTGCCTGCTGCTCAAGCTCGCCTCCCCTGCGCCGCCTCATGCTCGTCGAATCCAGCCACCTCCAGCACGTGCCGCCATGTGCACCTGTAGCGGAGGTCGCCGTCCACATGCATGAGCCAAGGCCGAATGAAACGTTTCATGCCCAAAAATAGCAAGCTACTAGATGAAACAAGTGAAGCAAGAAAGTGATGAGCAAGCTGTACGAGGAAGGAGAGCTTGGACTTGAGGCCGTTGAGGAGGATGTGGCCGGAGAGGAAACTGTTGGCGGCGAGGCGGCCGACGAGCGTGTCGAGGAGTATGTACTTGCCGGATCCGGAAGGCCCTCCATGAGCGCGGTGAACTGGCCAGGCTCGGGGTACCCAGTGAGCTCGTCGAGCACGGTTTGCGTCTTGCTGGGGCCCAACACCATGGTGACCGAGAGGTCCTTCTAAGTCAGCCTCGCCAACACCTCACCGATGAGCACGGCCGCCGCCCAGGGCATCGACTTTTGTCCTGCCACAGCATCTCGCTCAACGGGCTCAACCCCACCACCATCGCACCACGCTCGATTTCGGCCACCCTGAGCTCAGGGATGATGCACCGTCACCGGATTTGGCCATCTCGAGCTCAGGAATGACGCGTTGGCCATGGAGCACAAGGATCACGTGGAGGGAGAGGCGTGGTGATCGGGGGCTCAGAGGTCGAAGGTGGTGGCGGAGATTTGAGAGCTCACGGTGGATAAGAGGAAGAGATCCGGGGGGCAGCGAGGAGGAGGGTTTAAAAGCTGTATGTAGTGTATTATTTGTCATCACAAACCGTTTTTAGAAAATCATATGTAATGACATGTATATCATAAATGGTTTTGAAAAAAAAATTGTCTATGATGTAAGTTTAGACAAAAACCGTTGGACGAGCTCTTCCCTAATAATGGCTACTCTTAAATGTCAAGCTAGGTTGACTTGAGCAGATTATTGAGACGTGGACAAGGACAAATAGACTTTAGTACGCGCTTGGGACTATCGAGTCATGGGAGGGTTGTCCTCTGATGACTTGCTAAAGATAAGCCCAATTCCTAAAGGTTAGGTTGCCACTGTCTACTGGCATAGACTATGGCATGGAGAGAGTCAATTATGTGCGGATCACTGGTTAGACTGATTATAGGTATGCTGCAGATCTTAACTGCTCCCATGTTGTACGGGCTCAAATTTTCTTTTCAAAATTTAGCTGATTGAGAGGCACATAATTTGCTTGATTGCATAAATTGAATGCAGTGTTACATGAAGCAGCACTTTGTGTCATGTCCATTGCGTTGCACTAAAAAACAATCCATTTCACTCCCTCAATTCTTGCTAGAGTTTAAATTTCACTGGCAACTGTGAAAATAGATAAACCACACTCAAAACTATCAAAATCAGACAGACTTTCCTCTCAAACTCTATGAGAGCATATTTGGATGACGTGGTAGTGTTTTCTGCAAATAGTCACCAAATGAACCCAAATACTATGGGAATTTAGAAGGGGAAAAATCAAAACAACAGAAAATTTAGAAAAAGACCAAAAAACTATGATTTTTTAAAAGTGTATCATAAATTCAGAAACTTTAGAAAACTGAAAACAATCAAAAGTATTCTAGAGAACTAGAAAATCGAGAAAATTAAAATTAAAATAATAGACAGATAAATTAGAAATTTTTGAAACATCAGAAAATGTGTTTAACAGCTGAAAGCACCAGCCTTGATATCGTTTTTCAATTTTTTGGGGATTTCGATTTTTTCATGTATGTTCTCAAACTATTTGTGTATATTTTCTATTCTCTGAAATATTAGTTATTTTCTCAAAATTTCTAGTTTTCTATAATATTTCCTATTTCCACCTTTTCTAAATTTTCTGATTTTTTTATTTTTATGAAATTTTGTTAATTTTTTAGTAAAGTTTCTGTATATTTTAGTTGTTTATTTTTCCTCAAAGTTTCCTTATTTTCTGAGTTTATTTGTTGAATATGCTAACTGGGCTACCATATCAGTGAAACCATCATTGTGTCATTCAAAATTGTTTTGAAATAGTCTCAGGTGGTAATTTGTCTGGTTTTGATGGCTGAAGGTCTGATTTATTTGGTTTTACAGTTCTATATAGACCGGTAAAAATTAATAGGTGAAAAATAGACTTCTTTATAAAATATACGCTCCTCTTCCTTGCAGAAGGGCAAGAGGCGGTGAGATCCAGTGGCGCATACCTAGAACACCTCACTTGATTGTGCAAATGTTTATATTACGACTTCAAATTTCTACCACAGAAATTTGCCAGATACCATGCAAATAGTGCAACAGTCAGTTAGCAGAACTGACATAGCGGAACCTGTACACACTAGATAGTCTGATTAGAGAAATTAGCAGGGTGCACATGCTTTACTCCTGAATATCCCACATATTCCTCCGATAATAACTTCTCATAGATCTCACTATCTCAGGCCTCCCAACCCCCTGTGCACAAGTACGAGGTTGAGCCCTCTCCATGAGTTTCTCCGACGTCTTGTTTCAAAAAAGAAAAAGAAAAAGGGTACTCTCCGATGCATAGTATAGTAGTCTAAGGAAAAGAAGTGTGACAGATACCATCCAAGAACCATGAAGTCCAATGCATAATAGCTTCACCCATGTTTGATGTAGTGCATATTTAGCGGCAGCACAAGTCCAGAATCCCTAGTGAATTCTCTTTTTCACCGACACGATAACAAAGCACCAAATTTGATGCATCGCCACTGTCAAATTATTGAGTCAACGAACGTGCTAGACGCATTTTCCTCACCAGTCCGTATCTTGCAACAACATCCTGATTGCCGACGATTATGTCAACGGGAAGTAGAGAGTCGCTGAAATGATATCTGTTCATACATATGACCCTGCCCTGTAAATGGTTTAGTTCATTGAGTTTTTTTTATAGAAAATTTATTTGCATCTAACTCGTCTTAGTGTTGATCTTCATGTAGGCATTACAATTGTTGTTCGGGGTGAGTCGACCAGTCAAAACCATCATAGGGGAAAATATTTGATGTAGTACTGATGAGGAAAGTTTTACACATTTGAAAGCTTCGAATTTACTGTTCACTGCAGGAGCACGTGCACTCGGGAGCCATTTTGCTGCTCTCGTACTCGATAGTGCTACTTCTATAGAGATGGATGCATATGAGAGGGGAAACATAGAGCCACAATCAACCTTCAGGGTTTCATGAAAAATAACGGGCTTGTTATTTCGCGATTGTTTAAGAACTAATGAAATCATAGTCGATTTGCTCACCGTTGAATCTTCTCATGCGATTCGTCGTTGGGCATCGTCTTCCTCTCCAACATCGGCAACATACGGGTTAGGGTTTGATTTAGAATAGAGTTCCCCTGTGTTTTCCGAACATAAGAGTGGTGGCCAACGGGGGGCGACAGAGCGGAAGAAACCCGACAGCGCCGCCGGCCGTTGATGGAGGGGACAACTGGTTGGGGCCACCATCGTTGACAGGGAAGAAAGGCGGGGCCAATGTCAGCAACATGAGAGAAGGTGGGCGGGCAAGGGTCTTGCAGAAGGGGCTTGGTGGCGCCGGTGGGGTGCAAGCGTGGCCGTGTAGTGGTTGCTGAAGGCTCTAAACGGAAATCCCGTATGGTTAGGGATGGAGAAAGCGTCGACGCCACCTTATCTTGAAAGCAGGCGATCGCCTAGTAAGTGGGCCCTAAAAATAATAGGCTCCTTCATCGTCACTTCCTACAGAACTGGGCCGAGAAAAAGTAACAATACTGGGCGGCCTCCCGATCCTGACGTCTACGCCGACATATGGATTTCTACCCAATCGAACGGCCCATATGGAGACCTCACATCCAAAATAAAACTTTCAGTCTCTAACTCTACTCAGGCCCAGACTACCCTTCGACCACGGACCAGAGAGTTTATTGGGCTATAAAACGGCCTCTTCAACAGATAGCTTTATTGCACCGCCAACCGACCGGCGCGCCAGCTTATGAAGTAGATCTGCAGAGTTATATAAATATATCATGTTTCCCCTAAAAAAAAGTTGTATAAATATCATGAATATCGAAAGTAACAGGCACGAGATATAAAGACAGCAGCTTAAGATAACGAGAATCAACTAACACATCACCAACTCATCACGCCCCACCGTGGAAGGTGCATTGACATGGACTGGTATGAGCATAGCGTACAAACCTACAAAACATCACTTTCCCGGCATATGTACAAGAACGCTGGAGTCTAAGAGCATAGGAGACTTATCATTCTACCCAGTTGGGTTAACTAGCTTGTTAACTTCCAGTTCGTGAGATAACCTACAAATTACAGGGAGCAAAAGCAGAATAGAGATGTCAATACTTGGAAGAAAAAATAATATAGATCGTTAAAGAGACATCATGGTATGGCACCGGTACGGTATGCAGAAACATGCAATTAAGTACATAAGAAAAGGTTGATTAACAAAAAAGTACTACATAAGAAAAGGAATATATCTTCAACATATTTGTGAAGTTTAGCCCATCCCTATAGTATGGACCAAACAGAAATGTAACAAGAGTCATGCGACCCAGATCGCTATGATGATATGAACAGAAGAACGTTGCGTGCGAAGAATACAGTTACGTGGAGATGTGTTGATGTGCTTGTAGAGTTGTAGTAGCAGACGCGCTGCCAGCCAAACAAGGATGGCATCTCGTTCGTACCAGATGATCTTCGTGCGTACGTAATCGATCCTCTTTGTTAAACCTAGCAAACTTGCAAAATTTTCTACTTCTATATCAAATTATATCTCGTCGACGTCGGCGTCGGCGCGTGGAAATATCTGCACCCCGTGTGTCAATTCCTAAACACCGCGCCACGAGAGAGCAGGAAAGATCGTGTACATACACCAACCTGCAGCTCAGTTGGATTCCACCGCGCGTCATTTGGCGTCGCGGGCTGCAGGTCGGGAGGGTCCCCGGCGGTTGGACTCGACGGCGCTGTCAGGGAGGGGCCGGTCCAGCGGGAGCTGGAGCTGGCTGTGGCCGCGGCCACCGGCGGGCGGCGGCCCCTGGCGGCTGATCCTGCGCGACGCCCGCCGCTCGTCGCTGACGCCCACGGCAGCGACGAGCACCTCCTGGACGAAGGAGAGCTCGACGCCGTCGAGGAACGCCGCGTGCCGCTCCTCCGTCCACCCTTCACCGCACGCCAGCACCGCCAGATCGTCCATCCGATCTGATCTACGCCCGCACGGCCGGAGGGTAGCGGAGGCTCTTCTTGACGTACGACGAATGTGATGCCGCAGCACCCGGTGGAAATATCTAGCGACCAATGCTTATATAAACTCATGCGCAGTGTGCGTAGGGCATGACTTGGGCGCACCTGGAGGTCTTAGTGCATCCAATAGCAGAAAAGGCTGCCTTCTCTTATGCTTTTCACGTCATCTAGAGATAATAAAAAAAATATGTTATACAATAGATTATCTTTTGATGCTATCTCTAGCAATTAATGTATGTATGAATATAGAATCAAAATTAAACTAGAAAATATGGATTTAAGGGAAAACATATTGTACAATAGAGAAAATAGTGATATTTTAGATATGAAGAGATCATCCCTTTACCAAGAGAAGGCAACCTTCTCTTTCTTGTCTCTCTCTTTTCCAACTCAACAAAAATCATATATAACACCTCTAAGGGAAGGCTGACATCACCCTATTGGAGATGTCCTTAGGTGTACTTGTGTGTTAAACCTCTAGTTTATCATTTAAATTCACAGTTAAATTTGTTCTTTTTATTTCTTGACTTGTGGGTCAAATTTTGACTGACGCTTTATAACACGATAGATGCATGCTGTTAAATTATTTTAGATCTTTTTCAATACTTTTTAGACGAGGACGGAGTGCACCTAAAGTCATGAGTGCCACCTTTAGGTGCACTCAAGCACTATGCCATAAATTCATTACTAAAAGTGATAAAAAATTCTAAAAAAATTGACAACATTTACAGAATATCTATCCACCATGGCACACGAAAATTTAGATTTAAATTCGATCCACGCATCAAGAAACCAAAAAAATTCACTATGAATAGTAGTAATATCACCATAACATTGTTCGTCTTAGATTTGGTAATACTCTTAATAGCTAAATTTGTTTTGTTTTTATTTTTTGGTGTGGAGATTAAATTTAAATCCGAATTTTTGTATGAATATTGTTGATTTGTTTGGTATTTTTCATGACATTTTGAATATCATCATGACAAGATTGGAGAGCCGCTAGGAATACGACGCACGGTGTGCCTCATCCAGCTTTCAGTTGAGGCCTTAATCTGCGAAGATATTTTCCTCTGGGAGAGTGTTTACGGCCAGGAAACGAACATATGGATTTGCTACAGAGAACACTTTTTCTTTCTGAGCTGAAAGCATCGCGCTTTTCCGACTTCAATGCATGCAAGCCTCCAAACTCGAAAGGAATATCTCAGTTCTCGCGTGACCACTCCTTGAGGATTAAAGGTGGCACGCGATGCAGCCCATGCCGAGTCGCATTCGGTTCTTTCGGTCAACGACCGAGCAATCGAACATGCCATCCATATCCAGTAGGATTTCCAGCGACGATACAACGGGTGGATCACCAGTGCTGCGCAGTTGGCTGGCCAATCGTACGCAAACCAGAAACCGTGCTAACAAAATATGTAGCATTTCTCAGAACTCGGAAGTCATGCGAACTGCTGTAGTTTAGGATGGGCCACTACCAAACACCATGTCAGCACATGCAGCAGGGCTATAGCTTCAGCGCGGTACAGAGATGTCTCATGGATGGGTTCGCGAAAAGATTGCCAATGTGTATTTGTATATGTTGTAATTCTTTAAAACGTTGAACCAAAGCATTTGGAATTTATTTTGAAATACTAATTATAGTCTACAATTCAAACACTTGAAAGAAAATTGATTATGAGAAATAGAATTAATAGCTAAATTCTATTGTCCAAATTCATTTCTGTACCCAAATCGATCTTAGTGAAGGACATCGATCCTAGCCTAGATGTTTTAGCCAAATAGGATCCCCGTTGGTTTGCAACCCGATGGGGAAAAGGTCCTCCGTGGAACCGTGAATATTCGGGGGTGGGGATGAAAACAAACTCCTATTCGGGAGGTGGACTAGTCAGTCCGACGAGCAGAGAGGCAGTTGCAAGCGACGCATTGTATTAGCAAGACTCGCAATCTTCCTTCTCATTGACCACTAGATTCAGCAAGAGTCTCGTCATCTTCATCCTTGGTGACCACTAGATTTGCAGTGCCAACATATCGAGTTGCGCCACTTATTGTTGCCAGCTTACACCATCTGCACGGCGAGGCGACGATGAACAACGGCTAGGTTATTGGCTTACCACGGCAATGAGGCAAGCGTGACAAATAAAGCGAAGGGAATAAAGTAAAGCTAGTGGCGATAGGTCGGGGACGTCTTGAGGAGTCTTCTCTACCCGGTGGACATGTCAGCCTGACATCTAAACGGTTCCCCCATGTAAGCTGGGGAACTTTTCACAGGAGGGGAGGAGCTACGTTGGGTCCAGGGTGGGCCCTGCGCCCCCACCCCTAAAGCCCAATTACTTTTTCTTAAAGAGCTATATATATGTAGGATTATCTAGATTCATATACTACATACTTATTTAGATAATTACTTCTATGATTTTAAAAGTCTATCAATTTGGTCCATTTTCGCTCAATTTTGAGATTCTTGCTTTATCCTCACCAAATTCTAGCTTACGTTTTTCTTTGGCCCCCTCATTCTTGGTTGAAGCTCAGCCACTGCAGAATGCGTAGAAGCACAGGTAACAGTTAGTGGTGCTGCCGACGAGGTCTTGTAGAGATGGAGGCGATGACAAGATTGTCTTGGAACAAAACGGAGCCCCCGCGCCGCTCCTCATGGGCGACTTGGGCGGCGACCACCTCTGCCGGCCTCACAGCCGCCTCTCCCCCTTCCTTTTCCCTCACCGCCGCTGGGCAAAGCCCGTGCGGTGGACGGCGGCGGCGGGGCCTTCCACGGTGCAGCAGCGGCGCGAATCACCGGCGCTTGGCGGCAGCGGGCATAGGCAGGTGGCGGCGCCGGCGGCCAGCTCTGGCTTGGCATGCGGCGGGGGTCGGCTGGCTCCCCTCGCAGGCAAGCTCGGCTGAGGGTTGGTGGGGCTGGTGGGCCTTAGATCTGGATCTGGCTCCCTTGCCGGCTCCGGCAGCGATGGCGAGACCCCGGTGTCCTCGGCGACTGGTGCAGGTGCAGAGGCCTTTGGAGAGCGCTAGGACCCTGTGAAGCTCGTGTTTCGACGTGGCGATGGGGTCGGTCAAGGGCCCGCGAGGCACAATGGGCGCGTGCTCTCATTGCTCAGCTCGCAGGGTGAGCTCCGCGTCAAGGCCCTCATGCGATGTTGCCGGCCGCAGCCACGGCGGTGAGTAGGGCTGAGATCAGGAACAGGAGGATGGTGAGGAGGTTGCACAAGTCTGCAACTCCAAGAAAAAGAGGAGGAGCCTTCTGATGGCAGCGAGCGACAACATCAGCGGAGGTGGTGGTGGGTTGGTGGCCGCACATCGGCTGGGGGTGGCTCCAGTCTGGCCGGTCGGGCTTGTCGGTCAAGCCGGTGTCTGGTTCCTAGCGGTGACTAGGGGTGTGGGTGCGGGGCTCCGGGCGAAAGCCTTGTTTCGGTCGGTCCTTTCGACCGGACCGGCGATGACGACGTCTTCCAACGCCGCTCACGTCCTTGGAGGTGTCGCATGGGAGCTGCGACATTCACTCCTTATGGGGTTGCATGTCTCCGAGGGAAACCTCTGATCCAGTCTTCTGGATTGGGCGATGGTGGCGCTTTCTTCGTCGTTCTCCTTGAAGGCATCGTCATGGAGCCGCAATCCTACACCGGGTGGCAGGTGTTTGCGCAGGGATCGGAGGATGTTTCGCACGTGGCCATCGGAGAGGTGCCCTCGGGCCTTGGGGTTTGCCAAGGCGGCTGCCCCGACGCTTTTGGCGTGTAGCTTGTGTGGTGACGATGGTGGTGGCGAGCGGAGTTTTGGGCGTTGCGCGGAATCAACCGTGGATGGCCTTCTGATGTCGACGGTCTGGTGTGTTGGTAGGGCCTCTATGCATCGGCCCTCCTTTTGACAGCGAAGTCGAAGCTGTAGTGTTGCGGGGTCGACACGGCGGTAACGATGACACGCGAAGGACGGCTTCGGTGCGTGACACTTAGCTACCACGGTGGGCTTTGTCGTGGCGAGGCTTGCAACACTCCCTCTGCGAGCTCGTCCCCAATCGGAGCTACCATGTCCTCGACGCGAGGGCCGCCTGTTTGGCAGGGCCTGAGCTGCCGGCATGATCTTCGTGCGCTCGTTGTGGTGCTTCAAGTCTTCGTTGCCCTTTATGGTGAAGTTGGAGTCACCGGGTCGTGGTGGCGATGGGTGAAACGATGACGCTGTGTTTGGCTTCATTGTCTTGTTTCTTCATAGCGGTGTGCGTCGTGTTGTTCTGGTGGTCAGATTGGCCAGTTTGCCCTCGCTATGTGCATGTTTGTTGGTTTTTGCCCAATTTTTCTTAGTTAACTGGGCAACTCTCTTCTGCTTAACTAATAGAGGCACGAAACCTCCGGTCCAAGAATTCTTGGACCGTGGTTTAAAAAAAAATTACAAAGGTTTCCACATTAGTAGGAGAAGAGAGAATTAGCTGTACCGCATCGGTTTTATATGATTCTACAGATTAATCAAATATATGTTAAAGCCATCAAAACTGTATGAGAAATACATCTATAGTTTTATTCATAAATGCTAGAGTTCTATAATAACCATATTTACGGTGCTAGCTAGCCACGCTATTGCGGGAAAAAGAACAGCCGAAGGCAAATAGATTATATAGCTGCTAAAAGGTTAAAAAACTGAATATGGATTTTTCACTTGTGGGTGGGTACACACTATTTCAATCATTTTGGGATTTGATATGCACCAAAGTGTGACTTTCTGGAAACGTGTGCTCTGATCAATAAAATGATAGTAAAAGGTAATAAAAATTGCCTCAAAAAAAAGGTAATAAAAATTATACAATATGAAAGCATTTTTCGAAGATAAGTCTAATGATATTAATTTCACATGGTTAATTTGTATAGTTCTAGGTATACTATTGGTCATACGGATCGCATGGCAATCTATAAATTTGGTAGTGCAATCATCTGCTCGTAATATCTTACCACTCAAAACACAAATTTGTAAATATCCTAGCTTGAGTTGTTTCTATAGTTTAAGATACTTCCTTTTGAGTTTGATTATGTTTAGGTAATATTTGATTCTAGTGGCTATGGATTATTCTCAATTAGCCTCTATCAACTTAGACTCAGTTTTCAGTTGTTAAACAACTGTGCTATATTGAATTTATTTTATAATCTGCTAACAAAACCACGAAATTGGCAGAAGTTAGTTAAATAAACAGTAAAATAGACAAAAATAATTAGACAAACAGGATTATCATAATCCACGCAATACCAAAAGAGAACCTTAAGGGTTTCATATTTTATCTCTTCTTTGATTTTTAGGTTTATTTATTTATTTAGAAAACAATAGGTGCTTGTATGGGTTTGCTCAAAATCCTACTAACCAAAACCATCGTCAAAAACACACTCCTAGCCAAGTTTAAGTTCAGACGGATTATTAATCTATATAGCATGATAAACTATGCCTTGCAACTGCAAGGACAAACACTAAATATAGATTTACCAAGCAATATATCAAGAACCAACAACCAAAGCATCAGAATAAATCAAGCGAACAATCTGAAACACAGCTAGTATATACTACTGCACAAGCAAGTAGGCACATGACTCTTGGCGTAGTTCCACATCGGGAATCTACAAGAATGCAACGCCAAAGGCATTATGCAACGAACAGTTGTAACACATACAACAACTTGAGTAACTTTAATACATATTTTACCACTATGAGCATATATAGATACAAAAATGCACACTCGAAGGAATTTGTCATGAAAAGTACCATCGTCAGGACAGAAGTCGCCCGGGTGGAGAAGAGAGCTGAATACCGGTAATACTTAGATTCCCACGTGGAGATTTATACTTCTTCACTACCACTGCTGCTGCTGCTGTTTTTTCGAACATTCGACTTGCATAGAGGGCAAGTCGCATTGATGTGAAGCCACTTATCAACGCAGGCACAGTGGAAATGGTGGCCACAAGGGAGTTCACGCAGCTCTGCACCATCATCATACGCTGAAAGGCAAATGCAGCACTCCTGCATCGACCAAGTGGCTGATGAATCGTTCCCAAAAAAGTGGGTGATGAATTCATGTAGCAGCAAAAATGAGCTGATAGAACAACAAAGGGAATGAAGGAAGGATTGATCACTTAAGCTGAAACAGGACAAAGGGGTCCCGAATATACAAAAGGGATGAGCCAAAAGGATGTTTTATGATGCAAGGTGATAAGCTAGGACAAGAGAAACGATCATTAATCCATTTTCACCAGTACAACAAATAAATAATTCAGAACAAAGTAATTTTGAGGCTAAAAACGAGGTTTTACACAAGGATCCTTTATTTGCAAAATATAATAACCACTATAAAGACAGCAAACAAATTTGCTATTTGGTCAAAATGTCAAGTTAAGTAATAGTAAGCACAAATTCATGAGTTTATGTTATCCAATTTAGACTTGGATTCTCTGTTAATGGAGAAAATTCTAACTGAGTGAGTTGCACACTCCAAATAAGTGGGATCGCTACACTACAGGACAGGGTTTGAAATTCCTCGCCCTCTTACTAGCAATTCCTCTAAATCCAGGTCGCAACCACTATTGAGAAAATTGTGCTAACTGTATGCAAAGCATGGATTAACAGGCAGAAAACCTTTTTGCCTTTTCCAGTTCAAATTTGCGATTGAGTTAGTAACCACGTAATTATTTTATTTCCAGCTTAATCAGCTGGTTTTTGGAAACTTACTACAGGGAAATATTTGGTAGTTTTGTAGCTAAGCTAAGCTACAGAGATAGCTGCCTAGTTTCATACAAGTAAAATATCAAATCAGGAAGAATCAATATTGAATAAATAAGTCTAATAAAGTAGGTTCCATATTGTTGCTATGAGCAGCCAATGGCTTGACAAATAAATTTCTACGTATCAAAGACAAAATCTAGAGAATTTACCGCATCTTCGGCTGCAAGTACTTTCTCAATAGGTTGGTTGGTGCCACATTCTATCATTATTCCACCAGAAGATCCAGTCATGCTGACAGATTGCTTTTCAGGCTCATCCATCCTCTGAAATTTGTATCTTGGAATTTGGCGAATGTCATCTTCAGATGCTCCCTCCTAATGTCAATCAGATTGTAAAAAGATTTTTATTCGTCTGCTCATTGAAAACTTTATGCTTTATCCTATGTTCAGGCAGACTGTACAATTATAATGGCATGCACGGAATTATTAAGAGAAGCTAGGAAACCAGACTATCAGATTGCAACTAAAAAATATCAATATCAGCCCAGAAGGACACATATTGGGGAAGTAACCATATGTCAGCCAGGCTCAGCTGAGACGGGTGGCACACCTTCACTCCCACTTGCCATTGGATCTAATCATCAGAAGTGGGCAACAGTTTGACAATAGGAACATAAATAATTGAATATATTAATTTGACGATCTTCATGAGCCATTTTGCCGACATAACACTAGAAATACTCAACATTTCAGTTTCCCGATTCGCAAGAGATCTCTGAGTTTTAACAATTTGACAACATCTGTAACTTGTAGACTGGCTGAGTAAGAGGTAATTGGTTGGCTAAAATAAGCCCATATATTTAGGTTAACCTTTTTAATTTAACTACTTGGCAATAATTGAAATGCTGGAGCACCTGTTCCTTGTATACAACCAATAACAAGGCCTAACCAGTTGACTTATAGAACAATTTCTGCATTATGTGGTGACAGGTATTGAGTCGTATGAGAATCAACAGCATAAGAATACACGAGCAGTTTTTTATCGACAGCATAGGAATACACAAGAGCTGATCTAGTGAAACTAGAGGACAGTTACACCAGATATATTATTAGTTAATGGACATTTATTCAACAGCATAAGAATACATAAGAGCAGATCTAGTGAAACTAGAGGACGGTTACACCAGATATATTATTAGTTAATGGACATTTATATAACACACATTTGAGATGCCATACCTGATCAGATACTGCATATAAAATTGCTATGATACAAGGGAGGCAGCAACAAACAGCAATACCAATGATGCAAGCCAAAGCAACACAAAAGACGACAAAGAAAACATCAAATGCCAGAAAGACGATGCAAAGCCTGCAAAGGAAGTTGTAAGGAAATATGTTCATAGTGACAAACAAATAAAACGATGACCCATACAGAAAGTGCCAAGCATATCTTCAAACAACTATATGTACCAGTAGAGTTGAGGTGCATCACGGGTAAGAACTTGTCCACCAGCAGATACCCAGTAAAATCCAATTATCCACCATATAAAGGAGAACATTGTATTAGCAGACTCCAGATGTTTTGCAATACTGCAACAGTATATATCACGAACAAAAGAAATACAATCAGGAAATAAGACAGGTGAGCAATTTACATGTTGAAAAGTATGCACCCAACGAATTTAACACCCAATGCTACAGTTAATTAACTGAAAAGGTTGTAATATCTCTCATGTTTGGAAACATGAGAACTGGTAAAATAAAATGACAAGGCATGGTAAATGAAATTTGGATACAAGCATATGAGTAAAAGAACAAATGCATTTCAGCAATGAAAAATAAGAAGGCTAACCACCAGGCTAGTGCTTATATAACCAGAGATGCAGACTAGACCAATTACAGAAGCATTTTTCATATAGGTGACCTATTTGCCAATGCAGATAGTGCACATGCATGTTTTAATATGTCTATCCAAGACACAGATAGTTGAGGTTGCAAAGGAAACTCATATTAACACTAGTATTCACAAGAAAAAGCATGTGTTTAAATTTTAAGTGTCTGTCATAGATAAACCAGTATGACTCAATTAACATGTATTAGTAGAAGCAACTAAGTGGATGATGACCCAATAAACAAGACTGCAAAAATTGCTGGCAACACCAGAAACAATCGGAGTGGTCGCATCTTATTAAAATGGACAAGTACATGCTTAACTTTAAAGATAAGCTCATCACTCTATGCACATTCTAATATTTATTCTAGATAATTTGACAGCTACTCAGCCTGTAGTAATTGAAAGACCACTTCAAATAATCATTTTATCAGCAAATAACAAACTAATAATATATAACACCTCTTGAGTTTAAAGGCGACTGAACTCCAGTATACATAAGAATATTACAGATCCATTTCATGTAATCAACAATACGTTCACGTAACTGAAAGCCAAACAATCGATTCTACTTCAATTAAGACTCATATATGGTCCTCCCTGATCCACTCAGAATGAAATTAAACCCACACAAGCAACAATTCGAGCAAATATTAGGAACATTAGGACACAGACTGGTTTTGAACTATTGGTGCAAATTTACAGGGACCAGAGGACTGAATATATGAACTATCAAGACAAACTTACACCGACTAAGAAACTAAAATTATGCAAACTAAAGGATATGAGTGAGTATTCACAAAAATCACTCTCATCAATACTTTATGTTACCTGACGGCGTCGCCAATGCGGCCACGGGGGCCGCTCTCGCCGGCGTCCTCGTCGGTCGACGACGACGATCCATCACTACCCCTATCATCGTCGGCGGCCGTGGGGGCGTCGCCGCGCTGGCCGTGGCGCATACGATACTCGATGGTGACGCAGACCATGTGCGCGACGCACTGGACGGCATACCCGGCGATCCAGATACGGAGCGGCACGGACGGGCTCTCGTCGCTGCTGAGCACAAGCACGACGGCAGCGACGAGGATGAAGGCGAGGTTCCAGAGGAGGTCGAGCGCCACCACCGGGCGAGAGTAGGCCCAATCGGCCTGCCGCTCCTCCAGCTGCTCCGCAGCAGCCTCCCGTACAAGCAGAGACGGCTCCCGCATCGCCCGCCGACCGCCCTGCCGCAGCAGCCGCGCCGTCCCACGGAGCGACGGTCGGCGGAGCCCGCCACCACGACGCCGCCCACCGCCGCCGAGCAGCGGCGCCGAGTCAAGGAGCGCGTCGCCGCGGGGGCCCGGGGATCGTGGCGTCGCCATCGCGGGAACCCTAGCGAGATCGGGAGGAAGGTGTGTGCGTCTTTGTTACCTTCTCCCCTGTGGAGAAATGGAAGAAAAGGTTTTCCTTCCAATGGCTACCGCGAGTAATTTCCATGGCGAAGCATTTCAATTTAAAATTACTAAAAACCACGTATTCAGTACTTTATTAAAAAAAAGTTTCAGCTTCAGCTCATGCGTAGAGCAGTTTAAACTAGTTTAAATTTAACTGCACACATACATATAAAAAATATCATCTTTTGCTTATTAATTGGGTAGCTTGGTATGCCACGGAGAATTTACCGTTTCATCTTAAAACACCAAATAATTTTTTGATGACAGATGAATGACAATGGTTGAAGATCTCCTACATCCCAACTAGAGTCGTATGTTGAAATTCAGGTACATGGTACCGCTGTCCTTTGAACGATGCTACATAGTCAGTTTGGTTTGAATACCCGGAGTTAACAAGATAATATTTTTCTATAATTTGAGCAAATGTAACATCACGTATTCCAGAACTAAAACAAGATAATAGATATGAGAAAAATGTTAGATATAAGGAAAATGCATATACAAATAGGTTACCTTTCGGAAGATGTGGATAATTTTGACATCTGACCAAAGCATTTGACCACATACATGTGTCATGAGCGGACCCATGCCATCCAGTAACCATGAAAATGAACCTTATATGAAAATCATATATTGACGTGACATTTTATTTGTATAACCATGCCTATTAATGTGCATCACTTTGAGATTTGAGGGTACTGTGACAAGAATGTATGTTTCATCTATTGCTCCAATTGCATTCTTGAAATGAGGCCAAGATCTTGGGTTTTTTAGTCTAGGATGAACCGTGGTAAAAGTAAGATCTCTTGGTTTAATATAATCACTAGCCATACAGTCTAAATACTCTAAAATTTTAGTAAATATCATACAAATGGTAGATGCATAATGTCTAAATCGGTTTGCACCATTACTATTAGGCTGAATTGATTCACATGTCCATAAAAAGAGTGACAATGCTTCTTTATTATATTCTTTCATAATGAGTTGTGTGGCATAGAAATACTTTTCTCTCCCTGCCTCAGCTCAATCTTCAACCACCAAGGAGAACATGTCTCTAATCTGCTATCTCATTGGATTAACAGACAATTGAGATGTCACATAATTTTTATTTATTTGGTCCAAGATACGGTCCGGCCTAGAAGTAATGTCACTTGCCATCTTCAATAGCGTAGGATTAGGTGAATAAGGTGTGGCTCTTTTCTTTCCACCCCTAGCACGCACAGGTGTACCATCAAGAAACCCTAACCAATTACACCCTGACCCAGCGTCATCTTCCAATGTTAACATGAGAGGGTCACAACTTAAAGTATTGCACATGTCACCCTTGCATGTCCACTTGTAACATTGTGAGCATAAAAAATTATTCTCATTTTATCCTCACGATCAAGTGGGGAGACCATGGCTGTGAGATGGCCGTTGGCGTTGACGTGCCACCTGGAGGTTTGAGATGCACTGCGGTTTCTCGCGCACATGCTCTTGCACAACAGCAAACGCGATGGCATGATCGATGAGGTAGTTAGCCGTCGGTGTCACCGTTGGCGCGCGCAAAAGCCACGCGGCACGTGGCATGACCACGTGGAGACGACACCCCGACAGGCAGGTCCCATGGGTCAGCGGCCGTAGAAACAGTGTGAGCACAACCAAGCGGGGAGGAAGATGGAGAGCAGGCTCAGCCAAGTGCAGTGGAGGAAAGATGGGCTCGGGCCGGCACATGGGGAAAGCTGAGCCGAAGGCCAGCTCGATTCGGTAAGGAGCACTTTTTCTGTTTTTCTTTTATTTATTTTTCTGCTTTGTTCTAGTATTTCAATTATTTGGAGATTCAAACCTAAGTTTTTAATTCCATGAAAATTCACAGAGGGTCTTTATAATATTTATGAATTACGAGGATTTCATAATATTAAATTAAGCTAAATTTGACTGTCATTTAAATACATGACAAAATTTTCCCTAATTTAGGTTTGAGTTGCAACTAAGTGAAATATAGTTCCATACTTCATGGAAATTTCATATTCATGTTCAGGGAATAAATGAACCACACAAATATAAAATTTTATGAAATTTTAATAAAGGAAACTTCATCCAATTAATATATTACAATTCTGCTAACTTAGAACTTGTTTAAATAACAGTCTATTTAAATATGCAAATTAACTCCAAATCACCTGAGAATTTTTAGGGGTTTTTTTAAAATTGGATGAGACCTACAAAAATTATCAGAGAGCCATTTGTAGGATTTTTGTTTCACGAGTTTTATTTCAGGTTGAAACTAGTCGATTTTGGCATAATTTTAGTTTGAGTTATTTTAATTTCTCTAAATACATAATTGACATGATATGAAAACACACTTTATTTATAGTATTACCATCAAGGTTCTCATTTACATATGTTTATTGCATCTAGTCATTACATCTTCACTCATTTTCATCTCGCGGTGTCTTATCTCTTCACCAATAACCTTTGAGAAAATTTTCACTAAGAATTAAATATAAATATCGATGGTTTGTACCTAACCTTGTGTTCTCATCCTCCACTTTCTTCCTCACTGGCCATACTATAATTCCATTATTAGATTAGCACAATATCATGTCTCTAAATGCTTCCACACATACTCCTCTTACTCTACTTGCCTCTGTCGTTTTGCCATTTTGTCACTCGCAGCGGTAAAGCAAAGTTCATCGTCATCCTCAAACTCACTCTTAACTACACCTATCATACCATGTGGCACCCAAGCAATGCCCCAGCTTCTGCTCTTGGACCCGCATCCGTTAGAGTGACCGAGGTGAACATGCCACTAAGCTCCTTGACAATAATATAAACCCTAGTGGTTCCTTTACCGTCTCCTAATCAAACTACCTTTATGAGCGTATCACCAGTCCCGCCTTGCTGCATCCCACCACCATCATCAATTTGTTTTGCAAACCTCTTTTGAAGCATGATCCTCTCTGCTACCTTTTCATTGTGTCATGACTCACCTTACGACCTCAACAGCAACATGATTCGCGATGTATATTCATCCAATGGAAATCAAGTGCTAATTTTAGTTTTATGTTTATTTTGCGTTTTAGTTTTAGGCCGAATTTCATATGCAAGTCCAACTGCTAGTTTTAATATAAAATTAATTTTGAAATTTGAAATAATACATACATCCAACTAGTAATTTTCTATTAAAATTAATTTTGAAATTTGATTTAAGAAACAGAGTTATATTCTAAACCTACCTACTAAGAGTTGTATCTACAATGAGTTTCTAAAATAAAGTTATACTCTTGTCCATCTAATAAGAGTTGTATATAGACTTCTATAAATAATCTGATTCATCTATACATTTATAGTCTGGACCCGCATCACAATCCGCGGTGAAGATATTTTAGCATATGTGGACAAATTTGGTAATGTTTTTCTATTATTTTAATAATATAATAGGTAGATAGATACTTGTACCATGGTCTATCTAGCGTGGTGTTTATTCTGACCACAATCATATAGAAATATGAAACGAAGTATATGCTCAAGTTTTCATACACCATAAATACCACGCGACAAATTGATGGACATATGTGTAATACTGTTCACTATTCATAATTTCCTTTGTTTTCTTTGAAATATGAAACGAAGTTATGCTCAAGATTTAATATTTTCTCTTTATGCACATGGAGCCTAAATTTTACGGTCTTCATTGTCGGTGTCATAGGTTTGACTAATTTGACGTACCAGGAAAACACGTTAAAGACTATACATTATGGAGGTGTTTGGTTGAATTTTTATAGTTACTTTCTATGCTTATAAGCTAAGTCCAACCAAATAACAAAATTTCCAAACTGCTTTCAAATAAGTCAGTTTCTATTCTAGTGTATCAAGTGAAAGCACCTTATAAGGTGCTTATTTTGCTTTTTGCGGGATGAATTCTGAGTTTGCCTCGGAAGTTGGCTAGTAATTACCCGCATTTGCCACTGGATCATTTTCTCCTCACCAGACCCCTGAACTCCCCCGTAGCCCGACTCCTTTGCTCTCTCGCCTAGGATTGAGCCGCCCTGCTCCGGCGCCGTCGCCCCGTCTCCTCGATCCATCCCGCATCTCCTCGATCCCCACTCCCCTGCACCTGTGCTCCCCTGGGGTTGGAGCCGCCGCCGCCACCCTCCTCCCTGTGCCAGCCTCCCCGAGCGCCGGCATCCCCGATGAGGTCGTCGACGAGCGCCTCATCCCAGAGCGCCCTCCTCCCTGACCGGCCTCTTCCCAAGCTAGCCTCCCCACGTGACCCCTCCCCGAGGACCTCCTCAAGTGGCGGCTACCCCGACGAGCTCCTCCTCGAGCCAGCCGGCATCACGGACAAGCTCCTCCCAGACTGCCCTCCACCCTGACGACCTCGTCCCTGAGCCACCGATCGAGCCGCCGTTGCTGGGCCTCCTTTAGCAGCCGAACATGCTCAAGCTGCCACTCCTTGTAACATCCTCGAATTTTTCGGGCTTGAAATTTTTTTTAAAAAAGAAGAGGATGTGCAACTATGTATTTAACCTATATGTATTTTAGTTGGATTTTAATTCAAATTAATTCAAGTCTTTGAATTAATTTGAGAGCTATAAGAGTGTTTTTGATTTTTAATTTGATCATCTTTTGAAAATTTGCCCCAAAAGTATTTTTATTGAGTTCCCCATGCTCAATTTGATTTATTGAAATTTTCTGGGATTTTCGGAAGTGTTTTGCTATTTTTAAATGCCCTTTCTATTTTCTACATTTATTTTATTCGAAAAAGCTATTTTTCTTTTTTTTTATGGGCTTCCTGGGCCAAAGGGCCTATTTCCTCCCTCTTGGGCCGTCGGCCCATTCGCCTCACTCGCCGCTCAGCCCACCCGCCGGCCTCCTCTTGGGCCGCCCCTCCCCTTCTCCCCTGGGCCGCCGCCCCCTCCTCTTGGGCCGGCCCAGCCCGAGCCGCCTCCCTCCCGCCTGGGCCAAGCCAGGCCAGGCCTGTTGGAAATATGCCCCAGAGGCAATAATAAAGTTGTTATTATTCTATTTTCATGTTCATGATTAAGTTTATGTTATATGCTAAAATTGCATTGGTTCTTGAATATGAGATTCAGAGGAAAACCTAATTGCATGTGTGGAATAATAAACACCATTCAGATCCCTAGTCAGGCCTCTGGACTAGCTCATGTATTGTTGATGATCTTGTTTTCCTGATCATGGGCATTGTTAATGTAACAAGGATGCCGGCAATAATGGGAACACATTGTTAGGGTAACAATGGTGTTGGATAGACCCCTTATGAGATACTGCGAGATCACTTCGTCAATATGTTGTCAGTATCTTCTCATGATGTGTTAACGTTTACTTGCGTCCTTAGACCATGAGAATATCATAGACCCGGATACCGGATGGTTGCTTTGGGGTCATCAATCGTTACGCCGTAACTGGGTAATTATAAAGGTGACTTCCAGGTACACCAGAAAGTATATCGTGGTTCTAGATATGTCAAGACTGGGATTTGCCCATCCGGCGATGGAGAGATACACTCTGGGCCCACTCGGTATTACGGTGTCCAGCATCGCCTGGCCAGGTATTGTGACTAAAAGGTTAGTCACGGGGATACCGGAATACGGAAACGAGAAAAGAGTACAAACCGGTAACGAGGATAACTAGGTATGGTGATCAAGGAGTTGATCACAGGGATACCGTCAAAGTCTTGCCTCGGGTTGTGTAATGTATCGTGAGGCAAAAGGAATTGTATGCGACAATACAAGGTTTGCTCGATAAAGATCTTCGATGATATGTGGGAGTCGTTATGGGTGTCCAGATCCCGCTGACGATTATTGACCGGAATGTATTCCGGACATGTCCACATATACTCGAACCTATAGGGTCACACGCTTAACGTTTTAGCGACATTTAGGAATGCTATGATTTATGGAGAACGAGAGAGAAGGGTTCCGAAAGTGTTTCGGATGATCTCGAAAGTGTTCCGGGAGGTCCCGGATGGTTCCGGTGATGTCCGGAAGTGTTTCGAAAAGTATTGGAAGGTTCTAGAAGGTTCTGGAAGGTTCTGGAAGGTTCTAGAAATTCTAGAAGGTTCTGGAAGGTTCTAGAAATTCTAGAAGGTTCTGGAAGGTTCTAGAAATTCTAGAAAGTTCTAGTGGAGTTGGACTCCAACTCCAACAGGGTGTCCCTGCTGAAGTAGGACTCCACCTGCCTAGGGAGAGCTGCCCCAACCCCTATAAATAGAGGGGCAGGGCACCTCAAAGGGTATCCCAAGCAGCCCCAGAGGCAGCCCTAGTCCCTTGGACTAAACCCTAGGCCGGCCATCTCTAGATTGGCCACAGCCTTCTTTTTCTCTCTCTTCTAGATTGGATCTAGTACAGCTGCCGGCGCGCTGCTGATTCTCCTTCTCGTAGATCCCCGCTGTTCTTGTGTGCTGGTCCACACATTACCGCGGTGTCGCTGATCCGGTACGCGTGGATACCTCGGAGACGTCGTATACTTCGGCGTTTGATCGGGCGAACTATTCACGAGGAGATCGCTCACGCGGCTGGGAGGTATAACCTAGCTGCGGGAGTCTGCGGACTTCATCGACATCGGTCAACTTCTTCGCTGCATTGACGTGATCGTCGAAGGTATGATATCGTTATCTACACCTCGATAGTGTTTCTTGGTTTGGTTCGTAGCGCGTTCCCCAACAGTGGTATCAGAGCGGTTCTATGCGTAGTTGTAGGTACGACTAGAGCATATGTGATATGCGGCATTGCACATATGATGTGCGGGGTGTTAGATGAGATCTACCACCAGATTTTCTTGTTGTTTCCCTCTCATTGCAAAATTTTGATCTCGACGGCATCGTGAAATTTTCAGAGGTCCGGCGAACCTTACGATCTTCGGATCGAGACATGCTAAGGATGACTTTGGTTTCACTTTAGTTGAGAAAGATAAATTTGCAATGAGCGGACTTGTAGATGTGATCTACACGGGGGTCATGCGTATGACGAAGTTTAGTATGGGGTTCGAGATTTCCGAGTCTCCAATTCTAGACACCCCGACAGTTAAATAACTGCAAGAGCAATCATGCTTATGGTAACGTAGGTAGCAAACGGTTTGCAACGTAACCGTAAAGCCACGTATTGTAGCATAAACGTTAGAGGCGTCTAACTTGTTTTTGCAGGGTATGCATGTGATGTGGTATAGCCTATGCGATGCAATGTGATTGTATGAGATGCAAAGTGTTTGTAATTTTAATTTTGTCATGACCTGCGTGTTGTGAGAACCCTAGTTCTAACGCTAGTCGAGAGAGGTGTGAAGTGGAAGTCGTGGAACAACTCGCGTTGTCGAGTTGATCCGAACCTATCGGGCTACGTCGAGAGTTAGACGAGAGGGGGAGGAAGTGGTTGTGCAATCGCATTTCATTTGCATCATCGCATGGCATGTAGTATTCGTGTATGGTAAATACAATTGAAATTAAACTTTATTAATTAAAGGAATAATACAATGCCATTGATATACATAATTGAAATTGAACTTTATTGATTAAATAGATAATACAATGTTATGATACAATGTGGTTACAAATGAATAAATAAAGAGAAAAAGAAAATTACATGTTAAGATAATCTACCTATACAACATCTAACCCTAAATCTTCAAATCTTCGAATCTGCAAGTCTTCAAGTCTTGAGTCGGAGAAGGACGCCGAGAGTCGGAGGGGGAGTATCTTCGGGAATGTTGGCGACATCCGAGGTCAACGAGAATATGCACTCGTGACCGTTGGAATTACGCCGTTCCTGTAGGAGGCAAATGTTTTTGAAGAGCGGCGTTTTGAAATAAGGTTGGTCTTGTCGGCACAGTTCCGCCGACAATCCGCGGGGTTAGCCGCGGGGGCAAAACCGTGCCGACGACCTAAATAAATTTTAGTTTTGAAAATAGTTTTATAAAACAATGTTGTTTTCAAAAATGTCCGAGGGCCACGGGGCTAAGACCCTCATCGGACAATTCGATTTAGTAATTTATACTAGAGGGAAAAGAGGTGAGAATATTAAAATATATTTTATTTTCCCTATAACTAAATCACCTCCATGGGTTTTTATTTTTGAAAAGAAAATGATTTTATAAACCAATCAAAGAGCCAAGGCAACCTTTTCTTTTGGGTTTTATCCATCAGTAGCTTGCATATGTACAAATGTGAGGCAACAAGTGTGGATAAGGCATCAAGCACGGCAGCAGTGTAATCATTAGCTAAGGAAGTTTGACCCAAGTCCAATAGCTTAGGCTGCAAGGTAATAGGGATAAAGATCAACCAGACTGCTCCAACAGCAAGTAGTTGCTGGGCACAAGAATTAGTACCACGTAGTCAAAATAAGCAAGCATGAGGTGGCCAAGTTCCATCATAACCAAGGAGCCCATATGGATATTTCTGTAGAAGCAAGGAGAGCCGTAGCATACCCCAAAGGCACCACTAGTAGTATGCCAACCATTCGAGCAGCAAGGAGGTAAGCTCCAGGAAAGAAACCACTAGCAGAGCTTAGGTCCAAGACCACCAGGAGGAGGAATCGGCCACCAGCAAGGAGGGAAGCAGGATCACGCCATCGGAGCACTTGGGGAGTCAAGCTCCAAGAGACCACGAACCTAAGACCAGCAAGTTTGGGAAGCTTAACCTCATTCCAGTCCACATCAGGTAAAGCTACCAAATGCAATATAACCCACGCATACATGCTCATGAAATGGGTATGTTAATGAGGACCCTCAGTACCCATTTTATCATCACAGAATTCTTGTAAGGGGATTAAATAGCACCTGTTCTTATCATTTTGAACTATAGAACTCCCAAACAAGAATCCTCAGAATAAAACGACATCATTAGGTTTTCTTTTGATAGGCAACAAGTAGGCGACATGCATAGTATCTGTTCTTTCAGTTTAATAACAAATGGATGCTCACATGTAGGAATCAAAGAACAATCCGTATTTGGCATAGCATATGTGTTCTTACCAGTTATGCTATCAAGTACTCAATACCAATATCAGTATAAATTTAGATAATGATCAAGTGTCAGTCCCTTGACTTAACTGAGCTAATATAGATGTACAGTTAGATGGGAGAATCAGAGGGCAACTCAGTAAAACTAAGCATTGTATCTATTGTATCAGTGAAAATTAAGTTAACCAAGCCATAATAGAACACATAAATGGATGGCATCAATGATAAAGAGCTGGTAATAGTCTGTCCTCATCACAAACCGAGCTAGAACCAAATTCATATATATATATGAAAGTAAAGCATGGTTCTAAATTTCTTAGACATTAAGAACCTCATTCAAAAATTGCTAACTACCCAAGGGCACGGTTCGAGCACTTACACAGTGGCATTAGCTGATGCTAAGAAGATATTGACCATAACCAGATTTTTAATCAAGTATTAATTGGACCAAATTACCTCAGCATGAACCCTAGAAATGGGAAAAATTGGGGAATTAAGAGGAGAAATTAGAGGAGAGGGAAAGAAGGAAGCTTACCTGGAGGAGACCAGTGGCCGGACTCAGCGGGCGCCACCGACGGGGGCGGGCCCCAGTGGAGCACCGGCGGCGCCAGGAGCTGCGACACCGGGGCCACAGCCATCCCGGGCGGCGACCGGAGAGGAGCCGAGCGTGGGGGCGGCCGAGAGCGGCCGGGTGGAGCAACCAAGGGAGGCAGCATGGCAAGGCGACCGGGCGAAGCCGAAGGGCCAAGGCGCACGCGGTCGGGCGGAGCGCCGGGAGCGGCGCGACCACCCGAGGGCGCCGGCGGCGAGAGAAACGCGCGGCGGCGGCGGCGTGAGGCGCGCATGGCGGCGGCGGCGCATGGGGCAACCGGAAGAAAGAGAGAGCCCAAAGGGGAAATTTAGGGATTTGAGGTGAGGAATGAAGCCAGTGGAAACCGGGTACGGGTATAATTGGGAAAGGAAGGAAAAAAAAAGAGAAAAGGGAAAGAAAGAAGAAAAAAGAGGATAAGAATAAAGGAAAAAATGAAATGAAGTTAAGAAAATGACTAAAAAGAAAATCTCTCTATATATATATATATATAGATAAATATGTTTATGTACCTTTAAAACAAGAAAAGAGAATAAGTAAGTAAAAATAAGGTTATGAATATGTACATATATGCTTAAGTTGTGAATTACTTTTAAAATTGAGTAAATATGTTATTTCTTAAAAAGAAGTTAAACCTTAAAAGTAATCTTACAAGATCTTACTTGTTTTCCTATTAAAATGGATGGTACAAATAAAATTGTTAGACCTTCAAATGGTGTAATTAAAGGCTAAAGTAGGTAAATGTCATAAAGCAAAGAATTAACATAGAATTTAAAATATATATAATGTTCGGATTACTCTCTAAAGGAAATTCAAAATCTTCTAAGAAAATGTCTAGGAGATTTATAACTAATTCCTTCAAACAATTGAAATATATCATATTTGCATTTATGCACAATGCCATGTCATTTGCATTCATGCTCGGAAATTTATCTAGATAAGTCCTTATCGGACTTTATTGTTTTCTTCAGAGACCGGAGTTCCGCAAGCAGACCAGTCGAACTCCACTACTTATCCGTCACCAGGCAAGTCCAGTTTCTTGTTCATGTTCGTTGAAAACTGCCAGATTTCCCTCTTGTCTATAACATGCACTGAAAATCTATCTTCTAAGGATGAATCAACTGTTGCTTTTGTTTTGGATCGCCGGTTCTTGGGCGATCGCATGGCGGGTGGTGAAATCCTGGTTAGGGTGCCGGAGGGCACATTGGGAAGGTGGATTTCATCACACGGGTTTGTTTCATATAAGGTTAATGCAACCGATGATCGACTGTGTTCAAGGGCCGTAGTGATCGCGCATACCACATACCCTGTATGGGCGGGGCTGAGCCGAAGTACCTTTGCCCTAGGTTCATACTCCCCTGGGAACGCAAGACCTCGGTAGTGGGATCGGCTACCGGGAAGGTGGTTTGGCCATAGGGCTACCCACAGTGTGAGTGGTTTGGCATAGGGCCCCAGTGTGAGTGTTCGGCCATAGGGCTGCCCACAAGTGGTATTAGTCGTCGGGCTAGCCACATCTTGGTTTGAGAAGGGTGGTATTGACCGTTGGGTTAGCCACAACTGAATTGGGGACCGGTAGTCCTGTACGGACTACGACGCGGAGTATGGCCGAGCGGGCGGTGAAAAGGCTTTGTGATCGGGGGAATGTGAATGAGCCTTGCAAACTCGGACACATGACCAAGTTCTTGTGTGGGTACAGTTGCGCACCTCTGCAGAGTGTATAGAATTGTGGCTGAGTCACTCCGTGTTCCCGGTTGGAACTGCGAACCCGGCAAGAAAGGGATTCATCGGGAATCCTAGCAGCTTGTGAAACAGGAGATCATTAGCCTCTTTAATTAAAACTTGATTCTCGTACCTTGCCACAATGCATATCTTTGGGAGAACGTTGCCGTTCTCAGTAGCTAGTGCATCAAACACCTCTTTGCTATTCCTGGACTTGTTGAGTACCTTCTGTACTCATCCCTCTATCTAATTCCTTTGATTAGACTGTGAGCCGACGGCCGAGCAGGAGATCGTCTACGTCGAGGTCGATGAAGAAGAAGCTGAAGAACCGACACCGGCAAAGGAGGAGGAAGGCGTGGACTACTACTACGACTACCGCGACAACAACACCACCGAGTAGATGTAATAGGTCGAGTCAGTGAGAGTTGTAGAAAAGTCTTTTGCTGTAACCAAACGATAACGGTTTTAAATTTCCCGTACTTTTGGGAATGTATTGTAATAATGTATGTTGTTCTTCGAGTTTGTAAACTAAAGTATTGTAACATATGGACCGCTGCAATGCTTCTGTCGTGCTACTCTGTGAGATATGTACAGTCGAGAAGGCACTTCGTCTGTGCGTATCGCCGCAGGTGGTATCAGAGCAATTGTTGAGACCTCTAGGCATAAAAGTCTAGTTAGGAGACCTGTGAACCTTAGGAATGAAGTTGGAATTTCTATAAGGACTATCCTCATCTATAGTTTTCTTTTAACAAGGATAAATGTATTATTTTCAAATAACTTTCCTATTAATCTCTTTAGAAATACCTAAGGATGTGGGTTAATTTAATTTCTTTGAGAAAAGGATAGTAACATATCATACACTCACTTACCTTCTTAACTTATAAGAGATTCAAAATTTTAAAAGAAAAAGAAGTAATCATGACAAGGGAATAAAGGTAAGGAAATAGGTTATACGGTTAGAACCCTAAATATCGGAAATCAAATATTTGTTTTGCTTTGTTCTGGACACCGTAGATAATGAGCACATAGGTTATCACGATTTATGAAATTGTGTGTTTTATTTGGAGTTATGGATTTACTTTGGATCTTTGCATGAGTGCTTAGTAGTGATTATGAAGATAAAAGCTTAGTATATGTCGTTGAAGATTATATTATTAAGCTTTGCTTCATGTCACAATGTAGGTGAATGGCGAGTCCAAGTGAGGAAACCCTAAGGTTGGCGGACGAGCAGGCTCAGAAAGAAGCGGAAGAAAAGGCCAGGATGGAAGCCGAGCAGAAGGCGAAGGCCGATACAGCTAGTGGAAGTGGAGGCAACGGTATACCTCCACCGTCACCGAGGTACAGCACCGAAGAAGCTTTCATGCAATACATGCGTCAGATGGAAGAAGATCGGAAAGCTAGAGAGGAAGAAAGGCGAGATAGACGTGAAGCTCAGGAGAACCAGAATAAGTTCTTCGCTGAGATGCTGAACAGGATGGACGGAAGAGCTCGTGATACTCAAGTTCCCGCTGGAGGGGGTGTGAGTCTGGGAGAGTTTCAGCAGACCAAACCAATGATCTTCGCAACATCAGCTGAACCAATGGATGCGGAGGATTGGTTGTTGGACACTGAGAGGAAGCTGGAAACTGTCGGATGCAATGACGAAGAGAAGGTTCGATATGCGACACATCAACTTACTGGACCCGCAGCAGCATGGTGGGTCAATCTCAAGGCAGTTCAACCAGCCGGAAGGGCGATTACTTGGGATGTTTTCAAAGCAAAGTTTCGTGAAGCACATGTGCCATCCAGCATAGTGGCACTGAAGAGAAATGAATTCATGAATCTGGAGCAAGGTAACATGCTAGTTACCAAGTATGTTCATGAGTTCAATCGACTATCACGCTATGCACCGGATGATGTGAACACGGATACCAAGAGGCAACAGAAGTTCATGG
Organism: Stipa capillata; assembly: GCA_019208055.1. Classification (NCBI taxonomy): domain Eukaryota; kingdom Viridiplantae; phylum Streptophyta; class Magnoliopsida; order Poales; family Poaceae; genus Stipa; species Stipa capillata. The sequence goes on along the minus strand of JAGXJF010001596.1, from coordinate 8,418 downwards.
AAGGACTCCATCCGTTCCTGTTGATGCAGTTAAGGCTTGTTCGTGCAACAGAGTTTCAGGATCTTGTTGATCGGGCCATTACTTTAGAGAGTGACTACCGGAAGGTACAGGAAGACAGGAAGAGGAAGTTCGAGCCAAGGCGACAGCAGTACCAGCAGAATAAACCAAGGCGAGTGGTTTATGTTCAGAGGAGTCAAGCAGGGAGGATACCTGTTAGAGCAGCAAATCAAGCACCGACAACTTCCGTCACATGTTATGAATGTGGTGGAAACCATTATGCTAACTACTGTCCGAAGAGGGAGAAGTGTTTTAGGTGTGGTCAACTGGGACACAAGATCAAGGATTGTCCAAATCCACAAGCTCCACAGCCACGACCTCAAGCACCGAGACCAGCAGCACCAGCTCCAGGAGCAGCAGCTCGAGGGGGAAAGAATACCCAAGACCGCGGCAAAGGCAAAGTGCATGGAAGGGTGAATCATGTGACCGCCGAAGAAGTTGGAGCCGCTAGTGATGTGGTGATCGGTACGCTACCTATCTCATCTCGTATTGGTATCGTACTGTTTGATTCTGGAGCAACGCATTCATTCATCTCTGAGGAATTCATGAAAGGGATACCATGGGAAGTGAGTCCTTTAGGGAAACATCTACAGGTACAGTCACCGGGAGGACCCATGAGGGTTGACAAGAAAATAGAATGGCTAGTCATAGAGATTAGTGGCTATGCATTCTTTGCTCATCTTTTGATTATACCACTCCAAGGCCTAGATGTCATACTAGGTATGGATTGGTTAGCACGTCATGAAGCTCAAATTGACTGTGCTAGCAAGACTGTAGCTCTTAACCACTGGGTAGGCAGAAGAGTCATATTCCAAGGCCAGAGGAACCAAGGAACTAACCCAGGATTTCAGCTAAACTCTTTGGAAGAAAAGAGTATAGAGCAAATACCAGTTATTAGGGAGTTTCCTGATGTATTCCCAGATGAGTTGCCGGGTATGCCACCAGATAGGGAAGTGGAGTTTACTATTGATCTGATACCGGGCACTTCACCAATAGCTCAAAGGCCATATAGAATGGGACCCGTAGAGCTAGTAGAGTTGAAGAAGCAGTTGGATGAGCTGTCAGAGAAAGGATTCATCAGAGAAAGTACATCACCGTGGGGAGCACCAGTTCTTTTCGTTGATAAGAAGGATGGTAGCATTCGGATGTGTGTAGATTACAGGAATCTGAACAACGTCACCATCAAGAACAAATATCCATTGCCAAGGATTGATGACTTGTTCGATCAAGTTAGAGGTGCTGGAGTTTTCTCCAAGATAGATCTGCGGTCAGGATACCATCAGATCAAGATTAAGCCGGAAGATATTCCGAAGACCGGATTTGTCTCTCGATATGGGCATCACGAATATCTCGTGGTACCATTCGGATTGACAAATGCACCCGCAGTGTTCATGAATTTGATGAACAAAATATTCATGAAGTATCTCGATAAATTCGTGATCGTGTTTATCGATGATATTCTCATCTATTCTCGGAGTGAAGAGGATCATACAGAACATCTTCGGATAGTTTTGCAGACTTTGAGAGAGCATCAGTTGTATGCTAAGCTCAGTAAGTGTGAATTTTGGCTAGATCAAGTTTCTTTTCTAGGCCATGTCATCACAAAAGAAGGAGTTGCAGTAGACCCAAAGAAGATTGAGGCAGTTGTGGAATGGAAATCTCCAACATCTGTCACGGAAGTCAGAAGTTTTCTGGGATTAGCCGGATATTACAGGAGATTCATCGAGGGATTCTCCAGAATTTCTGGACCTATGACCAAGTTGTTGAGGAAGGACACCAAATTTCAGTGGACCGAAACTTGTGAGAGTAGTTTTCAGGAGTTGAAGCGGAAACTTACCACCGCTCCAGTGTTAACTTTACCGGAAAGTGGCAAGAATTTCAGTGTTTACTGCGACGCATCCAAGTCAGGATTAGGATGTGTGCTAATGCAAGACCGGAAAGTCATCGCTTATGCCTCAAGACATCTCAGACCGCATGAAGTCAACTACCCAACACATGATTTAGAGCTGGCAGCGGTAGTATTCGCATTGAAGCAATGGCGGCATTACCTATATGGGACCAAGTGTGAGTTATACTCAGATCACAAAAGCCTGAAGTATTTCTTCACACAGAAAGAATTGAACATGAGACAACGAAGATGGCTTGAATTAATCAAGGATTATGATTTGGAAATTAAGTATACACCAGGAAAAGCCAATGTGGTAGCAGATGCACTGAGCCGAAAATCAGAGATTCAACCGGAGAAGGTCGAAGGGATATCCAAGCATATTCTTCAAGACTTGGATAAAGATAGGATCGAGGTGGTGATCAATGAAGGTGAAGCCAGTGTTGCAGCTTTAGTGATTCAACCGAATCTTCAAGATGAGATCAAGAAACATCAATTGGAGGATAAGTTTATTGCGGAAGAGGTGAAGAGAATCAAAGCACAACAACCATCGGAATTTACCTTAGCAGAAGATGGATCGCTATGGTACAAGAACCGGATATGTGTTCCTAACATTCCGGAGATCAAAAAGGTAATCTTAGAAGAAGCTCACCGAACTCTCTATAGTATACATCCCGGAAGTACGAAGATGTACATGGATTTGAAGGGGAATATTCTGGTGGAACAACATGAAGCGAGAAATTGCTAAGTTTGTGTCGGAATGCGACACATGCGCAAGGATTAAAGCTGAACATCAGAGTCCAGCAGGATTAATGCAACCATTACCGATACCACAGTGGAAATGGGAAGAAGTCGGCATGGACTTCATTACCGGATTACCGAGGACTAAAAGGCATAAAGATGCTATCTGGGTTATCATTGATCGACTAACCAAGACAGCACACTTTATTGCAATCAATCAAAATTATTCTTGTGAAAGACTTGCCAAAATCTATATTCAAGAGATTGTTAGCAAACATGGAGTTCCAAAAAGGATTGTATCTGACCGAGGATCGGTATTCACATCTGCGTTTTGGCAGCAACTACAGGAAGCTTTAGGTACTCAGCTCGATTTCAGTACAGCATATCATCCTCAGACCGGTGGACAGACGGAAAGAACAAATCAGATTCTTGAGGATATGTTGAGAGCCTGTGTATTTGACTTTGGAGGTTCATGGGACGAACATCTTGCGTTGGCGGAGTTCGCGTACAACAACAGTTACCAAAGCAGTATACAAATGGCTCCATTTGAAGCCCTATATGGTCGGAAGTGTCGATCACCGATATGTTGGTACGAGACCGGAGAGAAGAGTCTCATCGGACCGGATCTCATCAAAGAAAAGCATGATACAATAACAATCATCCGAGAGCGGTTGAAGACAGCTCAGAGTCGTCAAAAGAGTTATGCGGACAAAAAGAGACGGCAGGTGAAGTTTGAGGTAGGAGATTTAGTTTATCTGAAAGCGAGTCCTACCAAGGGGGTGAAAAGGTTCGGTCTGAAGGGAAAGTTGAGCCCCAGATATATTGGACCATTTGAAGTCTTAGACCGGAAGGGAGAAGTAGCTTATCAGCTGAAACTACCGGCATCATTATCAAAAGTACACGATGTGTTCCACATCTCTCAACTCAGAAAATGTCTGAAAGAACCAACCGATAAAGTAGAGCACATGGAAGTGGAGTTGCAAGATGACTTGTCTTATGTTGAAAAGCCAGTTAAAATTCTTGCTGAGGAATGGAAACAATTGAGGAATCGAGCGATCAAGTATTGTAAGGTGCAGTGGAAGAACCACCCCGTCCGAGAAGCGACGTGGGAGAAGGAGGAAGAATTGCGTAGAAACTACCCATCCTTATTCAGGTACCTCATCTTTAATTTCGAGGACGAAATTTCTTTTAAGGGGGGTAGGATGTGAGAACCCTAGTTCTAACGCTAGTCGAGAGAGGTGTGAAGTGGAAGTCGTGGAACAACTCGCGTTGTCGAGTTGATCCGAACCTATCGGGCTACGTCGAGAGTTAGACGAGAGGGGGAGGAAGTGGTTGTGCAATCGCATTTCATTTGCATCATCGCATGGCATGTAGTATTCGTGTATGGTAAATACAATTGAAATTAAACTTTATTAATTAAAGGAATAATACAATGCCATTGATATACATAATTGAAATTGAACTTTATTGATTAAATAGATAATACAATGTTATGATACAATGTGGTTACAAATGAATAAATAAAGAGAAAAAGAAAATTACATGTTAAGATAATCTACCTATACAACATCTAACCCTAAATCTTCAAATCTTCGAATCTGCAAGTCTTCAAGTCTTGAGTCGGAGAAGGACGCCGAGAGTCGGAGGGGGAGTATCTTCGGGAATGTTGGCGACATCCGAGGTCAACGAGAATATGCACTCGTGACCGTTGGAATTACGCCGTTCCTGTAGGAGGCAAATGTTTTTGAAGAGCGGCGTTTTGAAATAAGGTTGGTCTTGTCGGCACAGTTCCGCCGACAATCCGCAGGGTTAGCCGCGGGGGCAAAAACCGTGCCGACGACCTAAATAAATTTTAGTTTTGAAAATAGTTTTATAAAACAATGTTGTTTTCAAAAATGTCCGAGGGCCACGGGGCTAAGACCCTCATCGGACAATTCGATTTAGTAATTTATACTAGAGGGAAAAGAGGTGAGAATATTAAAATATATTTTATTTTTCCTATAACTAAATCACCTCCATGGGTTTTTATTTTTGAAAAGAAAATGATTTTATAAACCAATCAAAGAGCCAAGGCAACCTTTTCTTTTGGGTTTTATCCATCAGTAGCTTGCATATGTACAAATGTGAGGCAACAAGTGTGGATAAGGCATCAAGCACGGCAGCAGTGTAATCATTAGCTAAGGAAGTTTGACCCAAGTCCAATAGCTTAGGCTGCAAGGTAATAGGGATAAAGATCAACCAGACTGCTCCAACAGCAAGTAGTTGCTGGGCACAAGAATTAGTACCACGTAGTCAAAATAAGCAAGCATGAGGTGGCCAAGTTCCATCATAACCAAGGAGCCCATATGGATATTTCTGTAGAAGCAAGGAGAGCCGTAGCATACCCCAAAGGCACCACTAGTAGTATGCCAACCATTCGAGCAGCAAGGAGGTAAGCTCCAGGAAAGAAACCACTAGCAGAGCTTAGGTCCAAGACCACCAGGAGGAGGAATCGGCCACCAGCAAGGAGGGAAGCAGGATCACGCCATCGGAGCACTTGGGGAGTCAAGCTCCAAGAGACCACGAACCTAAGACCAGCAAGTTTGGGAAGCTTAACCTCATTCCAGTCCACATCAGGTAAAGCTACCAAATGCAATATAACCCACGCATACATGCTCATGAAATGGGTATGTTAATGAGGACCCTCAGTACCCATTTTATCATCACAGAATTCTTGTAAGGGGATTAAATAGCACCTGTTCTTATCATTTTGAACTATAGAACTCCCAAACAAGAATCCTCAGAATAAAACGACATCATTAGGTTTTCTTTTGATAGGCAACAAGTAGGCGACATGCATAGTATCTGTTCTTTCAGTTTAATAACAAATGGATGCTCACATGTAGGAATCAAAGAACAATCCGTATTTGGCATAGCATATGTGTTCTTACCAGTTATGCTATCAAGTACTCAATACCAATATCAGTATAAATTTAGATAATGATCAAGTGTCAGTCCCTTGACTTAACTGAGCTAATATAGATGTACAGTTAGATGGGAGAATCAGAGGGCAACTCAGTAAAACTAAGCATTGTATCTATTGTATCAGTGAAAATTAAGTTAACCAAGCCATAATAGAACACATAAATGGATGGCATCAATGATAAAGAGCTGGTAATAGTCTGTCCTCATCACAAACCGAGCTAGAACCAAATTCATATATATATATGAAAGTACAGCATGGTTCTAAATTTCTTAGACATTAAGAACCTCATTCAAAAATTGCTAACTACCCAAGGGCACGGTTCGAGCACTTACACAGTGGCATTAGCTGATGCTAAGAAGATATTGACCATAACCAGATTTTTAATCAAGTATTAATTGGACCAAATTACCTCAGCATGAACCCTAGAAATGGGAAAAATTGGGGAATTAAGAGGAGAAATTAGAAGAGAGGGAAAGAAGGAAGCTTACCTGGAGGAGACCAGTGGCCGGACTCAGCGGGCGCCACCGACGGGGGCGGGCCCCAGTGGAGCACCGGCGGCGCCAGGAGCTGCGACACCGGGGCCACAGCCATCCCGGGCGGCGACCGGAGAGGAGCCGAGCGTGGGGGCGGCCGAGAGCGGCCGGGTGGAGCAACCAAGGGAGGCAGCATGGCAAGGCGACCGGGCGAAGCCGAAGGGCCAAGGCGCACGCGGTCGGGCGGAGCGCCGGGAGCGGCGCGACCACCCGAGGGCGCCGGCGGCGAGAGAAACGCGCGGCGGCGGCGGCGTGAGGCGCGCATGGCGGCGGCGGCGCATGGGGCAACCGGAAGAAAGAGAGAGCCCAAAGGGGAAATTTAGGGATTTGAGGTGAGGAATGAAGCCAGTGGAAACCGGGTACGGGTATAATTGGGAAAGGAAGGAAAAAAAAAGAGAAAAGGGAAAGAAAGAAGAAAAAAGAGGATAAGAATAAAGGAAAAAATGAAATGAAGTTAAGAAAATGACTAAAAAGAAAATCTCTCTCTATATATATATATATATAGATAAATATGTTTATGTACCTTTAAAACAAGAAAAGAGAATAAGTAAGTAAAAATAAGGTTATGAATATATACATATATGCTTAAGTTGTGAATTACTTTTAAAATTGAGTAAATATGTTATTTCTTAAAAAGAAGTTAAACCTTAAAAGTAATCTTACAAGATCTTACTTGTTTTCCTATTAAAATGGATGGTACAAATAAAATTGTTAGACCTTCAAATGGTGTAATTAAAGGCTAAAGTAGGTAAATGTCATAAAGCAAAGAATTAACATAGAATTTAAAATATATATAATGTTCGGATTACTCTCTAAAGGAAATTCAAAATCTTCTAAGAAAATGTCTAGGAGATTTATAACAAATTCCTTCAAACAATTGAAATATATCATATTTGCATTTATGCACAATGCCATGTCATTTGCATTCATGCTCGGAAATTTATCTAGATAAGTCCTTATCGGACTTTATTGTTTTCTTCAGAGACCGGAGTTCCGCAAGCAGACCAGTCGAACTCCACTACTTATCCGTCACCAGGCAAGTCCAGTTTCTTGTTCATGTTCGTTGAAAACTGCCAGATTTCCCTCTTGTCTATAACATGCACTGGAAATCTATTTTCTAAGGATGAATCAACTGTTGTTTTGTTTTGGATCGCTGGTTCTTGGGCGATCGCATGGCGGGTGGTGAAATCCTGGTTTGGGTGCAGTTTGGCACATTGGGAAGGTGGATTTCATCACATGGGTTTGTTTCATATAAGGTTAATGCAACCGATGATCGACTGTGTTCAAGGGCCGTAGTGATCGCGCATACCACATACCCTGTATGGGCGGGGCTGAGCCGAAGTACCTTTGCCCTAGGTTCATACTCCCCTGGGAACGCAAGACCTCGGTAGTGGGATCGGCTACCGGGAAGGTGGTTTGGCCATAGGGCTACCCACAGTTGTTGAGGTGGTTTGGCCATAGGGCTACCCACAGTTGTTGATGTGGTTCGGCCATAGGGCTGCCCACAAGTGGTATTAGTCGTCGGGCTAGCCACATCTTGTTTGAGAGGGTGGTATTGACCGTTGGGTTAGCCACAACTGAATTGGGGACCGGTAGTCCTGTACGGACTACGACGCGGAGTATGGCCGAGCGGGCGGTGAAAAGGCTTTGTGATCGGGGGAATGTGAATGAGCCTTGCAAACTCGGACACATGACCAAGTTCTTGTGTGGGTACAGTTGCGCACCTCTGCAGAGTGTATAGAATTGTGGCTGAGTCACTCCGTGTTCCCGGTTGGAACTGCGAACCCGGCAAGAAAGGGATTCATCGGGAATCCTAGCAGCTTGTGAAACAGGAGATCATTAGCCTCTTTAATTAAAACTTGATTCTCGTACCTTGCCACAATGCATATCTTTGGGAGAACGTTGCCGTTCTCAGTAGCTAGTGCATCAAACACCTCTTTGCTATTCCTGGACTTGTTGAGTACCTTCTGTACTCATCCCTCTATCTAATTCCTTTGATTAGACTGTGAGCCGACGGCCGAGCAGGAGATCGTCTACGTCGAGGTCGATGAAGAAGAAGCTGAAGAACCGACACCGGCAAAGGAGGAGGAAGGCGTGGACTACTACTACGACTACCGCGACAACAACACCACCGAGTAGATGTAATAGGTCGAGTCAGTGAGAGTTGTAGAAAAGTCTTTTGCTGTAACCAAACGATAACGGTTTTGAATTTCCCGTACTTTTGGGAATGTATTGTA